>JBAHVQ010000514.1:1012742-1039738 GCA_036872915.1 Nanipora kamurai
CAGAGAGGAGGATGAGAGGGAGGTAGGCCCAGGTGAGTGTTGCAGGGAAGAGGATGAGAGGGAGGTAAGCCCAGGTGAGTATTGGAGGGAGGAGGAAGAGAGGGAGTTAAGCCCAGGTGAGTATTGCAGAGAGGAGGATGAGAGGGAGGTAGGCCCAGGTGAGTGTTGCAGGGAAGAGGATGAGAGGGAGGTAAGCCCAGGTGTGTATTGGTGGCAGGAGGATGTGATGGAGGTTGGCCCAGGTGAGTGTTGTAGGGAGGAGGATTTCAAGAGGAGAACAGGACCATGGGGGATGTTGCAGATAGGAGGATTAGAGGGAGGTTGGTCAAGGTGAATGGTGCAACAAGGAGTAGGAGAGAGGTAGGGTCAGGGAGGAGTTGGATAAGGGATAGAGAGAAAGAGAGAATGATAAGGGAGAAGAAATGAAGACACTGAAGGAAGAAGTGGAGGAAAGAAAGAAAAGAAGACAAGGAAAGATAGAATAGAAGACAAAGAATGAAATAAAAGATGAAAACAAGAAGTATTTGTCTTTGTTGTCAATTTAAACATCTTTTGTTCTGGTTTCGTTTTAGAAATGATGGTGAGCATGTCATAACACTCAGATCTGTGGAAGAATTTACTGAAAACAGCATCTTCGCCATTGAACTGACAGAAAATGAAAAGGGCAGGGGTAACAAGGGGAATGGATTAACATTTTCCTCTAAACAGACTTTTGATGTCCAAATTACACCTCAGAGTATGTTACAGTTAATGGTTACAGTTAATTCAAGGTAGGCAAGCCAAAATTGTGTAACAACTTACTGACGTACATCTGGACAATTTTAGGCCCTTGGACTTTACAGGTCTGTTGAGGGTAAATCTGGTCGTTTTGTGATCTTTTGAGTTTTTTTTTACATAGATTTTTAGGTCAGGTGAATCAACTGGTAGTCTTTGATTTTGGTACATTTCAAATCGGCCGTTATTTCACAGTTAACGTTCAAGATGCTCAGCAGCAGTTGCTAAATTCCAGAACACCATTTCACAGACGAAAGTTTGTTGATCGAAAGAATGCTCTAACAAGAGTTGCTGATGCAAGAAATGACCAACAGTGGATAATCCCTGGCGAAAGGCCAATGTTTAAGTAAGTTACTTCTATGATGCTGCATAGTGATTACTATTGAACCAAACCTGAGATTAATGCACAGACTTTTTACCATCTTAACTGGCTGGGTTACCTTATTTCCACAACCTGTTCCCAACCTTTCCTTATGAACTAATTTGACGACACTTCGGCTAAAAACTACTGGTTCAGATCGCTGCTGAGTTTTTTTTTCTCTGTGCTAAAAAGGCTAACTCAACAGTCAGAAGGGCTATCGATCGGTAAAAATGAATGCAATAATGTTTGTTGCATTGACTAAATCACTAAACGAACGAAGTTAAGGACTGATGACTAATCGTAATACGTTATTGCATTACACAATCATTCCGCGTTGTTACCATGCTCACTTGCTACATGATATTTTTTTATTGTGCTGTTGAATTGTGCACTTGTTGCGTTTCGTTGTTACATTGTATTGTTGCTTTGCGCAGCCATTACGCCAGATTCTGTTATTGCGTTATTGTATTGCGCCCTAATTTCGTTGCATTGTTGTATTGTATTGTTGCTGTGCGTCGTTCTATTGCTCCTTTGTCACAGTACGTTTTTGCATCACGCTATAGCATTGTGCGTTTGTGACATTACGTTGTTGCATTGCGGACCTGTAACGTTACGTTATCTTACAGCGTTATTGCTTGACCTACTTGTTCCATTACGTTGCGTTGTACTGTGATTGTTGGATTACGTTGAATTTCGAAGTTGTATTGTTGCATTGCGGTCTTCGTACCTTAAGTTGTTTCATTACAATCTTCATTGCGCGCGATAGCCTTGTTGCACCACATTTTTCTAATGCGTTGTTGCATTGGCTAGTTCTTGAGTTATCCTGTTACGCAGTTGATTTGTTACCTCACTATGTTTTTTCTTTCGTTAGTGTGATACCCTTTGCGTTACGTGGTTGCATTAAGTATCTAATTTATGTTGTTGCGATACGCTATTCGCCATTTTATAGTTGCACCAGAGACATGGTGATAAACAGATTTACATTGCATCGTGGGACTGTTTTCGGGACGATTATTTTGTTTGCGTCCAGTAAAACAGTTCCACGATGCTATGCAAGCCTGGTTATTATCAGATCTCTTTCGCAACTTCGAAATGGCTAATTGCGTTAGGTTATTTTGCTGCTGCTGACCTGCGGCAAATGATCAAAACTGTATCGAAAATATAAATCCAAGTTACTAAATTTTTCTTTTCTGACTTGTGTTTTCACGTCCAATAGTAGTAGAAGATAGTTTCATGTAGTGTTCCTCTAACGTAATGCTTTCTTATTTTAGGCAAACTACAATCAATATTTCCTGTAAATTAAAGCAGTATGAAATTCCAAGAACCTTGAGGAAGTATATTCTGAATAAAATGGATCTCGTATGCCTTGTTCCCAGTTTGGGAGAGGTAAGGCCAGCAGGGAACATTAGTTGAATAATAGTATCTTAGGTTGAATAATAAACTTGTTGAATTAACTAGAGATAATTCTGTTTTGAAGCCAAGCTTTGGTTTTGCATGACCCTTGAAATTTTTGCGTTCTTAAACAAGCTCGATACGGCGTCATGAGAATACGAAAGTGTAATTTTGATGCCCAAAAGCATTCATATAAATATTTCGAAAAAAAGAACAAATCTGAATAAAAATCTATCCATAAATCCATAGTTATAATCGAGTAACGAGTCCTGGTAGCCACGACAACAACAGTGCTGTTTCAAAATGGCTCCTAGTTACCCACTCACAATCTTATATGATTCGAGAAACATTTAGGTGACCCCGATTTCTAAACTTTTGTCATGGAATGAGTAATCAATATGCAGACATAAAAAGACTGAAGATTGACTTGTTTTTTGCGAGAAAAATCCAGTTTTTCATTTTTTGGGAAAAAAATACCATTTCTTTTACGGAATGCAAGCAGTGTGGTGCAAGTTTGTTTTTTTTTCTATCTGTTAATACCTTCTGGATACCGAAAACGACAACCAAGATTAGGTTTATTTTGTTTCAGCCTTTGTCCATGAGGAACTTTAAGGAAAGGTTCTCAGCTCTGTTGCACGCAGAAGAAGTTCAAATGGAACTGGATATGAGAGAATTCGATTTAGAACAGGTTAGTGGCTAATGTTGAGATCGCAGCACAGGAGCACAATGGTAAAAGATTAACTCTCTCAAATTTGATCGTCCAATTTTTTTCAGTCGCACGCTGTACATATCTTTTAATACTTCTAAAAAAATAAAACACACAAAACAAGTAATACGCTACATAAGGAAGGGTGTAAACCTAAAAATGGGTGATAGATAAGTTTTTGATGTCTTTGTGCCTGCACAGGTGTCGCTCAAGGCTGTTGGAGAATTTTTGTCTCTTTCCGTTCCGGGATTAGCTGAGGGAAGACCTTCACTCCTTATAGGAGATAAAGTCATCCTGTCTGTGTCTGGTAAGTGTTGATTGCTTATCTTGTGCTCACAGAAGGCTAAAGAGGGAGGGAGGACAGGACGGTGGGAAGGTGGAAGGTACGAGAAAGGATAAAAAGAATAAGATATAATGGAAAGAAATGGTAATGGTTAGGAAGGAAGAAAGAAAAAACAGTCCAGCGAACAATGAAAATGAAGAAAAATAGCGCAAAAGCAAGCAGGAAAGGATAAAGAGATAAAGAAAATGGAAAGATGCCAAAAGCAAAAAAAGGACGGACTACGCAAGGGGAGAACAAAGCAAGCAAATATATATATATTTCTTAAAAAGAGTTTTGTGTTACGTTTAGGAGCTTACCGTGGAAGTCCGAAATACGAAGGCTTTATTCATGAGGTTTGATTAATACTAAAGATGTTGTTTCTCCTGAACCGTTCCTTCTCATACTCGTTTCTACTCTGTACTAATTCTAGATAATTTGCTCTGTAATTCTAGGTTTTAAATGATGAAATTTTATTGAGGTTTCACGAGGACTTTCATACAACTTATGACGTGGATACCTATGACGTGACGTTCTTCTTTAACAGGTTGGTTGACTAAAGCTTTTTTTCTTTCTGGATATTTTGTTTATAAAAAGTAATTTTAATATAAGTTAAGAAGGAAATTAACGTTTGTTTTACCTAAGGCAAAAACTAACCTTATGAAAAAGTCGATTATTTTTAAGATAGTTTCATTATGGAATTTTTTAAGTAATGATGTAAGAGCTGCAAAGGACTTGAGCAGATTTAAGTCTTCAATTAAAACAATGTGAATTTAGGTTTTAGGGTAGATATATTTTTGAAATTAAATTTAATTTAATTTTCTTTTTCATATACGACCACGTCAGTTCGCTGTAATTTTACAATCTGCTTGGCGACCTTGAGAGACGCCGTGATATGCCAGGCAAAAGAGTGTATGTCACTCGCAGGAATTTCACTTGAATGTTGACTCTTTAACTGTTCATCTTGCTTAGGACTCCTTTAAGGCGAGCCCACAAAGCAATTGAAATGGTAGATTATTTAGGTGAGCAAGGTAAGAAGCTAAAACTATAATTCTTACCCAATACTAAGCTGAAGTAGAAAAAGAGTGAAATGAAGTCTCTGTAGTTAAAGTAGACATTTCAATGTGAATGAACAAGACTGATAACTTACTGGCAATTAACCAAAATAATTGTAACGTTCGTTTGTATTTGATGAATGTAATAATTAGTTTTTCTTAACCTACATCCACCTCATAGATACGTTTATGAACTAGGTTTCGTTATTGCAGATTCTGCGATGTAAAACTGCATTTTTGCACGCTTACCATGCAACTTCTTTTGAGAAAAGACGTAAGTGAAATAGCTGTTGACAAATTTTTAGCTGCCGACAGAGGTTTTTCAAAGTAAACAAATCTTACACAGTGTCAGCCAAAAGCTGCTAAAGAATTATTGAATCTTTCTACACCTGGCTTAGCTAGGAGGAGAGCTGTGCTGCTTACAAAACATTCGGCAATAATCTCGTAAATCACAAATTTTAATTTTATCAGTATGCTAAAAGTTTAAACGTATTGAAATGTCTACTTGCTGTTGTTTTCGTGGTCACTGCATTTTGTTGTTGTCGCTTGTATCGGCTTAAGTTGTTTTCCTTTTATTCTTTATACTAACCATTTTAATAGTTTTAGGGAATTCTTTTGTATTTTTTGCTGTCATTCTCTTTTTTGAAAGAGGCCCAAACTTAGCGAATGTATAACAGTTAGAATCTAAATCTAAAACTTCTTTTAAACTCCTTTTTTTTTCAGTGCTCTTCCCAACATGTGTTTTTCCGGCATTACCGCAAACTCTCCGTCAATTCAGACCCAAGAAAGGAGCAAGATCTGAGGAAGAGATAAAAGAGTGTCCTAACCCTACAAATTTATGTACTTTATTTAACGGGAACTTAAACAAAAGACAAAAGGCTGCCGTTGTAAGAATGTTGAGTGGTCAGTGTCGACCCATGCCTTATATTCTTTTTGGACCACCAGGAACCGGAAAAACTGTCACACTTGTGGAAGCCATTCTCCAGGTTCGTGGTATCTACTGTATTAGAGTGCCTTTTGTTACACAATCAATAGAATTCCTAGATGTTAAATAATTTGAGGGTATTTAAAGCAGAAACGGTGTTCTCAATGCTGTTCAATTTATGTGCCATTAAAACTCAGATTAAGAAATGCATAACATTTCTCTTGCTTCGATCGAGTTATAGAACCTGGCGAGAAGTTGAAAGAACACGAAAGAAGCGAAACAAGCGCAAGGCAAAAGCTGAACGTGTAACAAGTTTCAAAAGAGAACAGAAGGAGGAATTTGTAGAGAGGCAAAGAAAGAGTAAAAGATGGAGTGGAAAAGGAGGTGGAAAACAACGGAAAAGAGTAAACAAGCAAATACTGAAGAGGGAGAAGAAGGGAGAAGAAGGGAGAGGGAAGAAAATTAGAGGGGATAGGAGAAGTATGGAGCGAATGGAAGAGTGGATCGAGAAGAAACGGAAACAAAGGAGATGGAAGAGATGGAATAGTGAGTAGGGAGGAAAAGAATTAGGAGAAAGGAAAGTAGCAATTCAAAAGGAGGATTTCATACAAGCAGCAAAACTCATGTATATCAAATGTCTTGCACCGTTTTGTGATACCTAAACCATTAAAATGTTTCTCTGATGAACAAAAAGCGTGGATGCAGTTTTGATCTTGCTTAAAACTACTATTAGATAAAAAGAATTGCGTCCTTAGCTTGGTAATACCTCTTTTTTACGTACAGAGATGTTCCAGTTCTTGGAAAATGTAAATTAGATTGTTAATGGCATCACGCACTCTTCAAATAAATATTAAAATTCATCAAATGAAGAATACCTCTAGAAATAACCAGTCAAAACCCTTGAAACTTTACACGTGCCTGGTATTAAAGAAGATAAACTTCTGTGCGCACATTATATTGCTGACCTTAAAAATTCTTAGCTTTTAGGCCTGCTTTAACTTGCAACTCAAGATTCCAACTATTTTGTTTTTACGATGCATATCCAAAGTTTCGATCCTTTGGACTTTCAATTTCAAAAAATATTTTCAATTTTGTTAATTTTGATTTGTATATGTATCTGGCATATGACATCATAAACCACCTAATTGACATCGATCGAAAACTTGAATATTTCTCAATACAGCTGAGACATTCGTGTACGTAGTATGGTATTATTTCTCATTATGAAGGAATATTCAAATGACATCAAAGCTTAATTGACTGTATTTTCATCGGAGAAACACTTTAAATGGAGATATATTGAGGTAGAGATATTGTACCTCATAAACAACATCGTGAAAATTTCTTTAGGTATTCCACCGGGTCAAGTCCAGCAGAATCCTTGCTTGTGCGCCATCAAACAGTGCTGCTGATTTGATTGTAAGTACTCTTGGAGATAAAACCTAAAGTGCTAATTATGGAGATAAAATGCTCATGTCCAGAACGGTCCGTGCTTTATACATTCCCTAACTACTTGTCTTAGATAACGACAAATTTATTCCTGGTTGATTTACGCTTTTATTTCTCACCACAGGCTGAACGCATTCATCACAGTGGCAGTATTACTGGGGGAGACATGGTGCGATTGAACGCCTTTCAACGTCAGCAAAACATTCCTGAGGATATCGAGAATTACAGTACCACCATCCAGAAACTTGACATGGCTGCACATTATCGCATAGTTATCTGCACCTGCACTACAGCTGGTCAGCTGCATGCGTTGGGACTGCCGCCAGGACATTTTACTCACGTTTTCATAGACGAGGTTGGTTAAACATTCTAAATAGTCCTTTTCCCTCTGCTCATGGAGCAAATAGCCCGTTTTTGTTTAATTCGCCTTCATTCCTTTTTAAAATTCTTCTGGTTTAGGCTGGCCAAGCAACGGAGCCAGAGAGTTTGGTTGCAGTAAGCTTAGTAGCGGGAACGGAGGGACAAGTAAGTGAAGTACATGTAGTTTACTGTAGGGTAAGTGGTTAAGTTTGATTTTTTAACCTTTTAAGTGGCGGATTTTCAGGTCTTCCTTTGACGAGTAGAATCTATTGGCGTTAGCCAGAGTAAAATTAAAAAATGGTAGATTTGCTACTGCGCCACTTAAAGGGTTAAACTGCTAACTTATCTCGGAGTTGGAAAAGGATCGTTAAGCTCGTGTTACGGACCAGTGACCAACAAGACACGGTCGAGTTACATATGTGCACAACCTGTGACCTCCTCACAACCGGTGACACACTCTGACCATTTAGCCACGAAGATTCGAAAAGAGGCGCCAGGCTTACTGATGTGTACCCCCGTAACCTTCTGATAACCAGTCATATGGTCTTGGAATTTAATTGAAAGGCCTTGAATGGTAAGCAAAGGTCACAGATGTGTACCCTCTGTAACCTTCTGATAACCAGTTAGATGGTCTAAACATTGAGCAAGGTAACAAATGTAACCTTGTTCGTTTCTTTGAAATTCAAAGGTGATCTAATCATTTGTTCTTTTGTTACGTCTTGCAGATAATTCTCGCTGGTGACCCTCATCAGTTGGGAGCCGTACTTCGCTCAACAATTGCTCAGTCGTACGGACTAAATACCTCCTTATTGGAACGTCTCATGCACCGGACTCCTTACTTACGAGATGAAAAGAAGTTCTCGGATCATGGTTGTTATGATCCGCTAACAGTGACCAAGCTTGTATGTAATTATCGCTCTCACGAGGCCCTGCTGGAGCTGCCATCACGATTGTTCTATCATTCAGAGCTTGTTCCGTGTGCTGATGATGCCGTGAAAAACTATCTCTGCGACTGGAACACATTGCCAAACAAAAACGAGTTCCCAATTATATTCCATGGTGTTAAGGTGAGTATACTAGAAGTTTTGATTTACAATACAATGTGACAGCGCTTTGCACGAAACGTCACGGTTACATTTGTTTGTTACGGCCGTTTCCGGACAAAAATACAGACGACAGTATAGATAAGCGCTGTAAAAGACGGAAGAGACAGGCCTCAGACACGGGCGCAGGGACAGAGATAAGTCCACCACAAACCCAGACAGATGCAGACACCAACTTCGAAACCAGATAATGAGATAAGCGCAGTCACAACAACTAATGCAAACACAACCCACAAAACACATTCGAACACGTTCAGAGCCAAACATACACCAAACATAAGGATCACGTACAAACACATTCATAGACACAAACGCAGGCACGGACAGACGAAAAAGATGAAAATTAACCATATTTATAAATGGTAGCCGATTTATTATTCTTGTATATGCATTTTAATTAGCCTTTTGATCCTTGTTCTTGTCTCAGAATTCTTTTGAATTACAAAAAAACAGAGCGAGACGCGAAAGACTAACATAAATCCGTATATAAGAATATCAAATTGGTGGCCAGAAAGACGTGGATCCAAAGGTGTTGGAAGAGAGCGACTTGACAACTGAAACAGTTAAAGTTTGAGGTGGAGAGGAGTGGTGAAGATGATAGTTCAGATTGCGGTGGATATAGATGTTATTTTGAAAACGAAGATTGCGGTTCCGTAATGGTAAAGGAAGAAATAAAATTCGTTTGATTCACCTCCATATTCATTGAAGATGTATTCATATTTTACTTCTTAAGGGTGATGACCTGCGTGAGGGCAACAGTCCGTCGTGGTTTAATGCCGTTGAAGCCGTCCAAGTGATTAGATATGTTCAAGAATTACGTTCGTTTACAAAACGTCCTGTTACCTTAACTGATATTGGGATCATTACTCCTTACAGAAAACAGGTATTGAACATTAAACCTGATCCGTTCCTATCTTTAGCTCGAATTATTAGGGCAAGGTGTCGGAAGGACACCAGTCCTAATCTCTTTTCCTGCCCCCTTTTGATACAAATTGAAAAATATTCCATCTGTGTTATTATTTCGTTATTTTTGCTCTTGATCATAGTTATTATCATGGTCTTCTTCACTCATTTTTGGAAACCTTATTTGCTACCGTGATTGGTGGAAAATTATATCGCTGACCTTCAACGTTTATGAACATACCTTGTGTGCAAATATAGGTGGCGCAGAATTGCTTAGTTATTCGGGATATTTTTTAGGTGGAAAAAATACGACTGTTGCTGGATCGACTTGGTATGGGAGAAGTTAAGGTTGGTTCGGTTGAAGAGTTTCAAGGGCAAGAAAGACTCATCATAATAATATCAACTGTAAGTAGTCTTATAAGCGAGCTAGATTCAAGAGGGGCACGCGTACGAGTAGAGTTGGGTGAGTTGGTTTTAGAGATGGAGAACGTAGGAACAAACATCCACAGCTAGGACAGTCTAAGCAAGAATATTCAAAACGAAGTTTTAGTTTTTCCTAATGTGAAGTTATGATGTCTCAGCAGGCTTTTGAATCGCTAGTGTCGTTAAGAACCTTCTGGATCAGTGCCAATGTTTCTCCTGCATGTTTCAAACGGTCATGAAAAGTCATGGAATTTGACAATGCATTTTCCAGGCCTGGAAAAGTCGTGGAATATAGTGAAAATGACCTACGTCATGGAAAAGTTATGCAATTTCAATTTAATTATACGACTATGAAAATCCCAAATATTTGCCTTGTCATGGAGTAATAATCTGCTTAAAAACTTGCGTGTTGGCTTGGCCTTTCTACTTCTTGACTCATGGAAAATGAAATGTGGTCATTGAAAAGTCATGAATTTTCATCGCTCAGTTTCTGTGTGAACCCTGTCTTGGCACAAATTCTTAAGGCGAGACACGTAGTGTAACGTTGCATCCAAAACTGCATGAAATTCTGGTGGTGTACACGAGGAGATTCTTATCTTAAACATAACCTAACTTATTTATTTATAACTAAATCTGAGGGGCGGCAATATTGTTTGCCCCGGCTGCGAAATGTTTTATCATTTCTTCCATAGCACGCACTTGAATTTCAAAATACAAATAGAAAATAGAAATTAGAAAGTGTTTGAAATTGAAAGTGAAGAAAGGAAAACAATGTCCCCTTCATTTCTACCGCCAGCGCGCCCTGATTACTCCATTGCACTTTCTAGCACGTTATTACTTTTCTACAGTGTTTACTTTCTAGCGCCGAAAACTGCCAAAATTAAAAACATGAGTTCCATCAGAGGTTCGATTAAAGACTTTTTTAAGCTCATCCTGAACTTAAATTCTGATCACCTCCTTCCGCAATATCAACTAGCCTCCCACGCCCTGGAACACAGCGTGTAGTTAAGCTTTTCGGTGAACTTAGTGCTTGACAAATATCTGTATCCTTTTCTAGGTTCGTTCGCAAACCAGTTTACTCGGATTTGACCTTACTCACAACCTTGGTTTTCTAAGGAATCCTAAACGGTTTAATGTTGCAATTACTAGAGCGCAAGCGTTGATGATCATTGTTGGCAATCCTCATGTTCTTTGTAAGGTATTGTGATTTGAAAGATATAAATGGACGTAGAATAAATCAGTTTGTATTTTAGCTGAAGTAACGATGGAAACACAACACAATCTGGGGTGCATTTTAGAAATATCCAAAACGAAATTTTTACGTTCACGAAAACAAAACAGTGCTGTTGCCGAACAACTTCCCATACGAAATAAAGTCCAGAATACGTAAAATTATACAAAGCATGACAAATGAAAAGAACGGAAAAGCAATGAAAGGCAAAACAAGTTGAGCAAAAGAAACGGAAATCGGACTAATTTTGTGGCGAAATCCGTTGCAAACCTTCTCCACTAAAGTTTAGGAAAAACAATCTCAAAACAATTTAAAGACTTGCGAACGAAGGGACAGCAAAATAATAAAATGTGATGCAAAGTAATACCAAAACAGAGCAACAAAGTTTAGAGAGTTTAACAATTTTCATGACAAATAAAAGCAAAATGATGAGGTTATATTAAATTCTTATTCGGTAACTTGGAAAAAAGTGCCATGACACACAAATCTTCCTCGCGGTAATTGTACGCGCGTCAAGATTTTTCCATGTAAATAAGCAAACCACGCAAAAATACGCATGAAAACCAAAACAATCTTTACTTTTTCAGGATGCCAACTGGCGTGCTTTACTGCAATACTGTTTGGATAGTAATGGATATATTGGATGTGATTTACCACCATTAAACGAAAATATACACGATCCTAGCGGAGAGGATACAGATATGAATGAAAATAGTAATCTTATAAATGCATCATATGACCGCAACAATCTAAATATTAACCAAATGCAGTCTGCTAGCAACAATTTTCCGAACTGTCCGAAAGTTGAACTTACTCGTGACGTACGTAGTGCAACAAGTGATCGAAAAGAATTTCATGGACTAACTCGGGATAGTGAGTGTGATTATGCACTAGACTGTTCAAGGGAGGTTATTCATGGGATCGGACATGGGATTGAGGTACAGAGGTCATCCAGTGGTGACAACTCGAGCACTGAGGGTGAGTACGTGACGAATGGTGGATTGCAAAAAACTGACAGAAAAGAATTCAAACTGTCAGACGAACACAATGCAAGATTTGGAACAGAAATTAATTTTTGCACAAAAACAGACAACCACAATGTGAATGGCGATTGGCGAATATTCAAAGCGGATGTAAATAATAAGACCACAGCTGAGAACATCACGCCCACGTCGATCTTGCTAAATCAAACAAATCCTAAAGCAGATGCTCTTTCTTATGAAAAAGACCAAGCGGCTGATAACATCACATACGGAACAGGAACTGTTACGTTAGCTGAAATTTTACGAGTGGGTAGCAAAGACAAATATGAGTTGAGCGAAAGCTCAGGTAAAGGTCTTAAAGATCCATAACACCAAAATGGTGTTGTCGTTCTTATGAAATGCTCTGAAGTTATCCAGTTTTCTAATTCTTTTCAAAGTCACATTCTTTATTCGTTGTTTCTCGCGTTCCTTTCAGATTTTGTAAATTTGTATCCTCATACGCATTTTCTGAAAAACACTCCCGCGTGGACCATAATTGTTTTGTGGCTATTACGGATAATGCAAATTGCAATTAATTTGAAAATAGCACGACACTTTTTTGCGAAAAGATTGCTGGTTTTTGTAGTCCATCGATATCTAACAGTATTTCTTGCGATATCCATGTGTGTAATCGCTTCGCTTTTTAATAGGCGGCCAGAGTCTTTTGAAAGTAAAATGAACCCACATAACTTAATACACACTATTTTTACCATATTTGTTGCATATTTGAGTCATATATTTGATTCATAATATGATAGAAGTATAACGGATTGCGCGTAGTATATTAAAATATAAGCAATGGTGCACAATATATTGGAAGTATAGTGGATGGAGAGTTACCCGGTGGGTATTTATCAGCATTTCGTGTCTTCCTTATACGTGAAACAAAATTGGTTCGAAACTAAGTTTACAATAATGTACAAACGTTGGTGCAACACGAATAGGATAACCTGGTCTTCTGTACATGGCTTTGTTTTCTGTTTTGTTTCCCTAAATAGCTGAGAGACCTTAAGACAAATTTAAGGTTCGAGTTTTGTGCCCTGGATTTACTATTATTTTTTACTGATTGTTTATTTCTTAGACCGACAAAATATTCACTGTTGTTTTACAATAACTGGACTTGCTTCATCTATTTTAAAGCTTCCACTTGGCTTGAAATATCCAACCAGTTTGCTTAATCTTGACTTATAATGCAGTATATCTTTTTTTCTTGCGTCTTCTTGGCCTTTCATGCCAAAATCATGAACTCCATTCCAGTTTACATATATTCTGATCTTCTACTTCCGCCGCACACACAAACAACTAAGCGTGATCTACTTTTCATAAGGAAAAAGAGACGTGTGTAGCCATATAATATACTTTTTACTTTATATATAAAAAAATGTATGTAATATTTACGAAGGTTAAAACTGATATTCTCTTTTTATATTACGCAACATAGTATAACAACAACTATATTGAGTACATTTTTCTAAACATATTCATTCGGTCTTTGCAAATCAAGTTAACCTCTTGGCCCTCGAGGGCTTTTCGCCTTGACGATTAGAATTGTCTGGCGTTAAAAATAGTCTGGTGTTGGAGTAAAATAATGAAAGACGAATATACTCGTCCTTGGCATTCAAGGAGTTGATTGGAAATTCAAATTTAATCTTCGGTGAGATAACACAAAAACTCTTTGACGCCCTCCCTCTGCCGTCTTTTCGAACCAGGAACGCAACTCAAAATTGAGGAAATAAGAGCATCCAATTTTTATGGGGTTTTTTTTTCAAATAGAGTTGTGGTTTTCATGTTCATTAGAGATTGCTATTTCTTTGGATTCTTTACTATACCTGCTTATCATTACAGGTGGTGTCTATGCCGACGAGAATTTATGAATATTGGCGATTGGCTTCGTTTAATTCTTAAAAAGATAGTATCACGTTTTTCCTGTTGGTTTTAAACCTCTCAGATCCCTGTGGCAAGCATATGTAAAAGCTGTCTTCATGACACTTTCATAAAATCTCACCGATGTAAACTTTTGTGCGATAGCCAGATTGGACATAAACGGTCACATTTAAAAAAATATGATTCGTACAACATTTTGTGCCGATGGGTACACTTTGGTCTGTAATAGATAAAAACTACTTAATGTATAGGCAACACCCCTCTCTCTCTTTCTATTCCGGTAGGATTCTTCGCAGTTATCCAGCTGAGTTCTAAACGCTCAGTGCTTCTATTCCAGACCTCATATTTTTTTCGGAAAGGACATGAATAATATACGTCATTTCGTTGTGCTTCAGATATTTTTTGAGTTGTTCTAATTGTTCGAAACTTTGCAAGCCTCTCTTGCCTTCTTATTCATTTCTGTCTCTCATACGATTTACGAGTTGAAAGATATCTTCTATAAATGGTAAAAAACCCATATCTGGGATCTTTAAAATTATACTTAGATTATGCACTGCTGTCTAGACTGAAATTATCAGATTGTATATTTTTTATGATCATGCACTTGAGCATTTGTGTGATTGAATATTCACCATTTGTGCGCACCTCTTTAATTATGTCATAATAACAATTCAACTTCCCGTGACTTTCCACGCAATTCTATTTGGATAGAAAGACTCAAAACACTACGCACTCATCTTACGGTTGCCCTGTAGCTAGTTTTTTAAAAAAATATTTCGTGCTCTGCGTATGAACAAGTAGGCAGGCAGGCAGATTGTTTTAACCGTTGAAATCTTTGACTGTGCTGTCTTATCTTATCGCTGGTATTAAAAGAAAACGAACCAAAAATTATCACGGACCCTATCGCAAGGACTCTTTTATATTTTTGTCGCATACCATGAAAAAAATTTTTGTCAGTTTGATTTCATCTGACAATGTAGACTGAGTTATGGGTTTTCGCTACGATGTATGAAGGTGGGCCAGGTGGCTGGTCAATTACGGATTTTTTCTTTATTCATCTTTTCTTTTTTCAGTGCTTGTTTAATTATTCGAACTTCTTTATAACAATGACGTAGATATCTCCTATAACATCTGCAAGTTGTTTTTCCTGCAGTTACTGTGAAATATGTCTCTGTTGTAATGTCAGCTCTGTCTGACATACCAATCTTCGTGCTGTATCAATCGTTCGTTCAGTTAACACTGATGAATTCCAATCTTTCATTTACTTCAGAACCGATCGTTACTTCGATCATTACTTAGTCTTATCCCAATAGGATTGAAAACTTGATTATTTACACTTATCGATGCAGGTGCAATGGAATGGAAGTTATAACAAAGTAGCTTGGAGATTTTTTTCATATTTTATTGAACATGTAAAAGGTTTATTGAGAGACTAACCGACAACTTCCCATTGATACGCAATGTATACATGCATAGCTTTGGAAAGATTTTCGTCTGGACCACTAAAGAACGTGCTGATATACCATCGAATGAATGATTTCAAGTCGATAGTTCTGCGATGACACGTCTTCAGTTTGATGGTGTCGATACTGAGAATGTTTTGACGTATGTCACTCAATTTAGTAATATAAGAATGCAATCAAAGCTTGGTTTTTAATTAACTTTTGTCTTTACAAGTTGTTCCACTTCCATGTTCTTACTCCTTTTTCCACCGTAGAAGGCTTAGTGAAAAAGTTTGAAGTGTTCCTCATATACTCCCTGAAATGGTCTACTGTGGTAAGTGAACTTCTGAATGTGATTAAATGGATTCTTTTCATATCTTGATTTGGGAGAACTGTATGAGTCATAGACCAATATAAAAAAACGGGTTTTGTCTATGATTTACTCCATTGAATGTTCGAACAATTTGAAATAAATTCCCTTAACTGCAGTTAAAAATTCCTGGGTTCTGCCAAGTCAAAAATGACTGTCGGCTAGACCAGAAGTACAGAACAACCCTCTAAATCCTCTGTCATTTTCAAAGCAGATAATGAGTTAATATTGCTTGCTGTCTAGAGCCTTACTAACAACATGAAAAGTGTGACTACAAGTGGTACTGGTCGGAAGTAGATTGGTGCTAGTCTTTTAATGTTAATGTTGGTCGGATCCGACCAACTTTGGGAGAACTCTGAATTCTAAGACACTTTTGATGCAAAAGTACGTTAGGGATTGGCATTAAAATCAGCATATCCATGTAGCAAATCACAAGGAAATGCTGTCTCCGACAAGAATCAAAGATACAGTTGCGCGGAGAACGACTAAGTAAACTCTGTTAACGCGTTCTCGCCAAATTTCGTTATTACTCCAGAGCACTTCTTGTCATAACGATGTCGCATCAATTAGTAGAAATCTCCATTTTTATCGTATTTGTTTTCAGCGTTGTGAACCTCAGAGCAGCCATTCCATCCGAAATTCACTGGACTCTTTTCACATATACTCAACAACATCTCCGAGAAAAAGTTCGTCTCTTTTCGCACGATGAACAACACGACAGCCCCTGATTCTTCTGAACAGAGCGTTCGTTGTTTTGTCAAAGAAGGCACCGCATATTACTCTGTGCTGGTGATAATTGCGTTCTTCACCGTTTGCATTAACTTTGGAGTTATATTCATAATGGCCACAAACTGTTATCTCCAAACTAAACGCAACGCGTTCCTGGCCAGCTTGACAGTGTCTGACCTTCTAACAGGTCTAGTTGCCATACCTCTTCATATTTTATGCAGTTGTTATCACCAGTGCATGGGTACTCTGTGCTTAGCTCAAGCTATCTGCTTTCGCTTTATTGCCATTTCGGGCATGTTGAGTATTTTTATGATTACGGTCGAAAGGTATATTGGTATCCTCTACCCGATCAGGTATGCCGTCATTCTAACCAAGACCCGCACATTTATTCTGATTTCTTGTACTTGGGCTACGTCGATTTTCTCCGCTCTCGTCACGTACTCGTGGCTTGCCATCTCAAATCCAGAGTCCGCTAATGCCCCAGGCCGGGAGGAAAAACTGGAACATGCTTACTTCATGTTTGCCTTCGTTTCATTTTTCATCCTTCCACTGGTGGTAATGGTAGTGCTGTATACGCGAATGTTTCGTGCCATATCCAACGCTCGAAAATCTGCTACAAAGACCCTGATGAACACCACGACTATCCGCGTTAAGGATCCCCAGAACCAAAGTCAACCAGACCTTCCGGAAAACATCGAAAGGCGAGAACGAAGTCGTAGTCATAGTTCCTATGAGAAACACATGACTACCGAAGATCCCCAGAGTAGCAACGAAAGATTAAGATCAAGACGTTTACTGTCACCACCAGATGTCTTCCACCGTCCATCAGACGCAAGCTTGGGCTCAGAAATTGCCTTAGGCATGCCAACGTTGAAAGACCAGAGGGACAACGAATCTGCCTTTCCGTATGATAAAAATCCAGATATGCGCAGAGCTTCCCTCATTAGCAAACTGTCCGATGCTTGTGGAACGGCAGCCTCTAAATTGTGCATGCTACGAAAGGGAACCTATGAGGATCACTTGAGACAGGCATATGTCATCAGAGAGCGTCGTGTTCTGGTTATATTCTTGACGATGCTTTCGTTCTTTGTCTTCAGCTGGCTGTCGTGGTACATCATGCTTTTTCACATCGTTCGAATGATTCGCGTTCCTGATATTATTTTGGACTGTTTCGATATATTACGTTTCTCCGTGTCTTTTTTCAACCCCATTCTCTATACGTTTCTCAAAAAAGATTTTAGAAGAGTTTTCTTGAGGAACATAAGGGGTAGTAGGTATGGTCAGAGCAAAGGGAGAGAACCTAAGACAAAGATGTTAAAATCCTGAGTGTAAAGACCGAGTTCAGTATTGTGATGCTTTGATGATTATCTTTGGATTTTGAAGCTGGAGTGACCATTCTCTTTCAAAAACACTGTCGTAGTTTTTTTTTTAGTTAAGCTCGATTTTTGCATTTCTTTTGTTTCAGCACATTTACGTTTTTTATAGAAAAAGAGCTAAAATAGTTCTCGTTTCCCCAAAACTGAATTACATGGAATAATAATCTTCGAAAAACTAAACACAAATCTCATGAAAAATGGCATTGGCTATTCCATTGGTAGGTTGAGGATTAGTTTACCAACATTTGGAACAGGAAAGGATATATCAGTCAAACAGTTTAAGGCTATTCTCGGTAACTACATTAATATGGAAACGTGAATTTGAGAATGAAAGTTCGATGCAATATATCTTACACGAGAAGGAAGTGTGTCATAAGGATACCCGAACACGGAGAAGTGAGTTGAAAACCGAGACGATAGCCAAGGCTTTTTTGCAAATTTCGCGGTGTTTGGATACGTGATGAAACACGAACTTCGAGTGTATGATATTGCATCTCAAACGGACCAGTATTTGAGGAGAAAATCGAGGAGAAAAGGCTTAATATATGTAATTGGTTCCTCATACATCCAAACCATGTTTCGGTAGTGATTTCCTTTGTGTATTTCTCATGAATTATTAATGAGTTTGAGATGTAACAAGCCTTTCTAACTTAGGATTTTTAATTTAACAATAGTTCGTAAATAGGTATATAACTTAGTATATAATGTAATATAGTTTGTGAGTAACTTAATTCGTGTAATAATTGTGTAATATAGTATATAATGCAGTAGTAATTATGATGTCTGTAATTTCCTTAAATATCTCGATACTTTTTCTAAAAATTTGTGAATGGCCCCTTGGAAAATGACATGTTAAAGTGTTTGGAAGGGTACTGTAAGTTTAAACAATAATATGAACTTTTAAACGTTTAAACATTTCTATAAACGTCACTACATTTAAACGAATGACCTAAACTTCTCTGTAATAAGAACCTTGCTCGTGTTGTAAATTATTAAATTAAACATGCATGTGCAGGCGTGAACTTGTACGCATGCGTACAACGTTTGGCAACGGTGTCCGTGAGATGTTGCGAATGACAGGTTCCACGAACGTTTGTGATGTCATAATATATCACGTGAGTAACAGCAATGGTGGAAAGAATAGGCAGGTTTAAATCTGGAACGAAAAAACTGGACGGAATGTTTGTTATTTGATATGAATGTGAAGAAAACTGAGTTAGACAAAGCTTTGATTACATTTGAAAAACGTCTTGAAAGTGTTAACCAAAGAATAGCTACGATGGAAAAGAAGTTTTTGCCACAACTAAGGGCGAGGAAATTGGCGAGACAGTCAAATGCTCATTTTAAGGCTCAAAATGAGTATGTCGTGAAGTGGTTTGATGGGCTTTCCATGGTCCGCAAAAATCCAAGGCTAAAATTTGTTTCGAATAACCGATATCAAAATATTTGTGCGAAAATTGAAAAGGTAGAAGAGGAGTTAAGAGCTTTGGGAGAAAGTTGTGTTGAAACTGAACAGAATGGAAATGATGGAAAATCATGCACTCCGGCAAAGACCAGCGAAGCGAGTGAAACAATGTCCAGTGGTAGGACAGCTCAGACGATTTTGGAAAACAGAAGTCTGCTTATTGCGGATATTCATAGAATTTTACCAGAGATACGTCAGTACTTCTTGTAAAAACGTTGTAATAGAATGGTTCGATTATACATGTATTATTAACTTTATTCAACTTTTTTCGCAGACGCAAACAAATTACTAAGATTAAATTAAATACAGTACAATGGGAACTCCGTAAATAGAAATCATTTTTAATTCTCAACGTTTCAACTATCTTGTAGTCATCATCAGGAGTGAAAAAATGCTGTGTGATCTACTGTATTTACATGGGGAGAAAGTGGGCGGAGAGATATCAAATTGCTGTAATTAATGAAAAATTATCAGTTCTGTGGAGTAGCGGCTTTTCACGGTGAATAGACAGTGCTTTTTTATAAAGTAATAATGTCCAATGTATAGCTTTATCCGTTATTTTACAATTGTTAAAATTAACTGTGAAGGAATTGTAGGTTTATTAAGATAATTTATTGTGGATGGCATATTTAGCAAACATTGAGTGTATCGAAACTGTTCACATCGGTTGATATGGTTGTGTATTTCAGAGCTTTTGTCGCGAGAGTGTTCTTTGATTCGAGTGTAGAAGCAACGATCTGGTTTTCGAATATAAGAGGCATTACATTCAGGGCAGGTAAATTTATAAACAACTGAGCTTTGATACTCTTTCGGGGTGGAATCTTTGGCAGACAAAAAGGTATTGGCGCTGGTCGTGTTCCATAGTGTGACAATTACTACGAATATTATACTTTACCTCGACTACAATTCCCTACCAAGCCACGTATGAAGTCCCGTTTTACAGACTATTTTCACAAGCATTTCTATAGCGAATAAAATGTCAACAACACTTTGCTCTGACCCAAAGACAATGAAAACTTTCCCAGCTCGAAAATTCATTGAATACCTTAGTTAATAATTAATTTTTCATTTTATATTCCTGTTGAATGCTTATCCCGTGCCTCCTCGCCATCTTTATCTTGCATCTCGCTAAGGGGAGTCAAATGTTTCTGGGATGTGTCTGGAATCAGTTGGTCATCCCTTCTTCCTCTGTCCTGTCGTATTGAAACTTCACCTCTCCGTTTAGTTGTCTCTGCTTCACCTATTTTTTTCTCAAAATATACAACTTTTCCTATGATTGTTGGACCAAGTGGTGTTGCTCCTTTGGGTGGATTAATCTGGCCAGTTTCTGCTTCTTCAGCGATGTTGTCCACAGCCGATTGGGTTTGTTTTGAAATTGGAGTGAGGGTTCGTTTAGACGACTGAGCAAAGTCTACGTCACTTCTTTGAGATTCGCTCAACTCTTTAGAATTGGGAAAACTTACAGCGATTTGGTTTCCAGAATCTGTGCCATCTTCTAGCTTTAATATTTTTGCTGGATCCTCGAGCTGGGTTCTTGTCGGTACACATCTCACTGGTGTATTCACAGACATCATTTCATGGTCGCCATCATGCGTTCGCCGGACATCCTTCATTTGATACTGGGGATCTGGTAACGAGACGCGTTCTTGGGACAATGCATTTTGCTGACGTGTTTCTGTGAGACGTAAAGTCGCCGACTGAGGAAACTGGGATTGCTTATCGTGTTGGGTGTAGCAGAAGTTTTGGTGTCCGGTACTTTGGATTGAATCTGGCGGAATGATACACGATTGATGTGGTGTTTGCCTGATAGTTTCAGGAACATAAAACGTGCCATTTTGTGCTATCTCGTGAAATGCATAGTGACTTTCACCTGACGCTGGTGATCTGAAAGGACCTAACTCCCTCATACCTGGCTCCCATCTGTCGTTTAGGGAGTCATTGGGACCTTGAAGGGGGTACTCTGATGGATACCCGTGACGGGGGAATTTATTCAAGGGCTGACCATCACGTCCATCTTCTCGAAAAATATGACTGTGTAACTCTTTAGGTCTCCGGGTATTCTGTACTTCAACAGATTTTGGAAAATTCCAATCCGGGCTTGGGTATATCATCGCATTTTCGCGGGACAAAAAGACGGGTTGATAAATTCTATTATCAACAGATCTTCCATTTTCTCTTGTTCGTTCTGTGAAATAGTTTTGCTGTCTTAAGTATTGCATGTCGTTCAGTGACGGTTGGTCGTTAAAATCGGCCATAACTTTTCTGTTTTCAAATCTATGGTCATCATAACGGTCCATCCCCAGTCCGTTGCTACTTGTGAAATAATGTTGTTGTGGATTCTTTGGCATAAACTTAGTTTGTTCCAGTGGAAGTACTGCGCTCCAATTATTGAAGTGAGGTTTCAGTTGAGAACTTTTTGGCATGAGGTATCTACGTAAAACACTTCGGTTCCTTGGATCATGACTTGGTGGAAACACTATAAATCGTGGTTGTGGTTGAGTAGATTTCGGAGACTGGGCGCGGGAACCCATGCCTATCATTCCATCATTTTCCCAAAGATCTTGAAGGAGAGGTTGCGAACATTCTGGTGGGTATGTTGACTGCTGATGCACACAGTCCGGTATGTTTTTGGTCATCTCGCTTGAGAAACGCTGACTTGTCCTCTCTCTTTTGGTCGGGGTTAATAAACAGTGGACCTGTTTTCTGTTTCCCGTCATGCTTATATCATCACCACAATCAGCAGTTTTATGCCCCCTGCTGGGACCACTTTTCTTTTTATTCCTTTGTTGAGCATCGCCGCATTCATGAGTTCTTTGTCCTTTTTTATTTTGTTTTCTTTCGCCATCAATATCCTCGGAGTATTGGAGAGTACCAAAGTCTACGCTGGAGTTGTCCGTTTCCAAGTCGTCGTCAGAATTTTGTTCGAATTTTTGACGAACTTTGTGTTCTCGAGTATCTGCTTTGTTATTACTGCCGAAACGTGTACTGGGTGGAACGTTTACGGTGGTTGACGACGATGATCGATGGTTGTTAATGCTTGTCACTCCTCTTTTGTTATCCATGTCGTTCGTGTTGTCCTCGCCATCGTTGGTATTATTGGAGTTATTAGCTTTGCCACCGATGTTGCTGGTATTGTTATCTTCTATAGTTTGTCCATTCATTTCAATTAATTTCTGTAACGTTATTTTCATATCCCGCATGTCGAACGCAACTTTCTCTTGTAAACGTTTGACTTTACCAAGGTCCGCCTTCACAAAATCCAAGTCTGATTTCTTCTCCTTTCCATAACGTCTCCCAAATCGCTCTCCTAGGATGTTCTTTACGATTCTCACGTCGTCACATACCCGTTCGATGGTGACTCGATCATCGTGAATCGTGGAAAATAATTGGCGTGTATTGTTCTCAATTACCTCTGGGCTTCCACTCTTCGTAATGAAATTATAATATCCATTCATTTGCTTTTTCCTCAACGATTTCTGGAGCAGGAGAATCGTGCGAGCTCTTTGCATGACGGCGTTGGCTATGGCGTTCTCGTAAAGTCGTTCGAAAGTGTTCGAGAGTAGAGCGATGAGTAAATTGAGAGTGACGATCGCAACGATTGAGATGAAACTTCCGGTTAAAAGCCGTGCTAGAACCGGATTGGCCTTCTCCAAAAGATCATAATCGTGAGGATTCACAACCATCATGGAGAACATGTTGTAAAAGAGTGGGCCAATGGCATCATAACCTTTTACAGGATGCAATGAGATCGTACCGAAGGTAATCCAAAATGCACAGGTATACGGCACTACGATGACAGAATTGAGAAATCCCCATTTTACGATGTCTCCCATGACACTGCCGAAGATGACCACGAAAGGACCTGCACCTTCAAACGGTCTGGCATACTTAAGGATTCTGAACCAGAGGATCAAAAGCAGGACGATTATGATGTGATGATGAATTTCCTTTAATGTATCGGTGCTATAATGGAAGAATATCACATGAGATGTGATAGTTGCCAAGATGAATACTAGGGCAACCCAATCGAAATATATCCAACTATCAGAAGCCGAAATGAGAGACATATTTCTCACGGCCTTTATTTCAGATTGTAGATAGTGAGTCTCTTGAGGCCATCTTGGGTGACAGTACTGGATATCTCGTTCCAGCTCGGCAGCTCGCCATTCCCGCCACTTCTTTAGCTCTCGTCGAGTTTTTATAGTGTCTAGGAAGGAATGTTATCAATGTAGTGTGAACAGTTCGTCAAGATCATCTGTCTCAGATATTCAAGTGGCAAAAGTTAAAACTGAAAAATCCCAGTCTAAAATAACTTACAGTGTGGCTGCACTTTTCAACTAACTCTAAACGTATTTGAAACGAATTAAAAATTATTCCTACAACCTATGTAAATTCAAATTAAAGGATTTTTTCTTAAAATCAACGATGAAGTTGACCATTTGGAAGACTTTTCTTTCTTATAGTTGTAAACACTTTCGTTGCAATTGTTACTGTTAGTAGATGATTTTGCACTTCATGGTAATTGTAGTCAGACAAGTAATTATAATTGGGTAGTTGAGGGAGAATAAGAAGAATACTGATTATAGTAATTATTGACTTTCTTGAAATTATAATTGAATAGATTAAATAGATAAATGTCGGGCGAGCCTCTTACAAAAGGCCCTGGGTACGGGAATTTACAATACACCGTCGTGGTACTGATTTTGTTTGTTTTCATGCGATTAGTTTAACTCTGAAGATGACCGACGCTAAGGCCGTTGAAACGTCAGTCACTTCCACCAACAGTCTTTCTCAAGATTACACTAACCTAGACGATCAACTTCCACAAACATGTCATTTACATATAATATGAAGGTTCTTTTTGAGTCAATCAATTGAAGAGAGTTCTAAATTAATCAAAATGGCAACGCTAAACTGTGCGCCCAACTGATTTTAAATGTCTTGCAGCTTTATTATTAATACATGCATACTTACTTTTAATTTGTTTTTTTACTTCCACCAATGTTAACAAGATTATCACTGCACCAATAGCTAGCCTCCAGACGCGACCTTGTAGTGGTGTATACAAATCTCTTCCATTCCTTGGTATCGTTACTCCCATCACTGACCACAAATTGCATACAGGAGATTCAATACCAGATCTTGAACGGCGCCCCACTTGCCATATATCTGCCACTTCACGCTAACCAAACGTTGCATAACCGGATGCAAGATAATGTCAAATCTTTCGTTTTGCACAGCAATTTCCAAAGGAGTGCGAGCGGGTGTTTTGTGATCCTCTAACTTGGCGCGTTCTAGATAGTTGAGGAAGTAATACTCTTTGCGGTTGACTGTGTCCGTGGAATGAAATTGATCCAACGCTTCAAGAGCAACGTCCGGAATCTTTTCAATCAAAAGAGATAACGCGGAGTTGCCAGAGTTGTCGTACACACCAGCAGGGGCGCCTTCACTGACGAGGAGTTTGGCTGCCTTGCAACGATTCATCTCTGCTGAAACCTTTAAGGAAATATATTGACGACATAAACCACAGGTTGTTAGATATGTGGGTGTAAGGGTGACGAGGAAAGAAGCTGAAAACGGCGAGAGAAAACCCAGGAATTGTGACACGTAGTCAACATAAAACTTGAAATATCAGCCGACTTCGAAATATTTAGTTATGACAAAGCTATAAATAATAGAAGCGACTCTCCTTATGGCTTAGAGTGTCCGAGTTAGTGATTGCCATACCTGGAGAGGAGTTCGATTCTTGCCGTCGCGTGCATCGATATCTGCTCCATATCCTAGCAGCATCTGTAGGGAGTTAATGGCATCATTTTTTGCTGCAAAGTGGATAGGTGCCTGTTGCTCTCCGTAAGTCTGAATATCGACATCGGCTCCATTTTTTACCAGAAATTCCACCATTTCTGGGTAGTCTACTGCAGCTGCAACATGGAGAGGAGACCGACCAAACTGATCCTGGTGGTTAACATTGGCCCCTGAGGAAATGATGGGAAAACTAAGTAAAATTTCAGTTGAGCAGAGTCGGCTATTATCGGTGACCATTGTTGATTTAACGTTGAGTAGGACGTAACTGGTGACAAACGTATGATGACAACTTGACTTATTATAAATAATGATCTTATGCTTGCAGAATGCAATGTATAAATTACAGCTAACGTTTGAATAATGAAATAATCATGTATGTCGTTATGACAGAAAATGGGAATAATGGCGGAAGGAAGAGATTGCAGTATAAACATCATGGATAATGAGTAAATAAATAAGTATTGCAAGAGAGGACGATCTAAATACCATTTTTGATAAGAAAGCAGGCTACGTCGACATTCCAGGATCGAGCGACCTCATGAAAAACTGTTTGTCCTGTCTTGTCCGTACTATTAACGTCAGCGCCATTTTTGAGCAAGGATTCCACGAAGTCAAAGTCAAAAGTGTCGTCTGTTTTGTTCGAGTTAGCCAAGGTTGCAAGGTAGTGAATAAGAGCATGGTTCCTAACATTTTGGGCTTCATGCCCTGCTATCATTTCACTCGATCCTAGTTCGCCTTCTAGAACTGCGTGCATTGGCTCATTCGGTCGGCTTGTACCTAGTTAAAACAGAAAGACATTAAAGTTTATCATCGGAGGGTTCGATATTAAAAATTTCTGTTGGAGAAGAGTTTAAATCTAGCAGTGAATCATGGGTAATCAGGACAACTAACAGAGCCCATAACCACCCAGATTACCCATGATTCTCTGTTAGAGCCGAACTCGTTATTGTCACTGGCTTTAAATGAAAATGGGTACTGCGGCCCCTTATCCAACTGCTAGATCTACCCACGTGTTCAAAATTGCCAACTCCATATGGGTAAACTCCGTGGGAGTCTCCAAAATTAGGATAAATCCATCCCCTTTTACGTTCTTGTATTCCAAGGAAGGTTTCAGTACTAGTTATATTGTCACCCGTCAATTTTTCGTAGAACCATCTTCGAAACATCTCAATTCCACTGTATTTTTATATGTACAATATCTGACGCAGGTCCTAATCCAACGATAATACTATCAATTAGCTTGGCTAACATGAAATTACTCATTCTTTATATACAGCCAAGGTCAGCATATGATCTTAATGTTGGCTTTTATTGCCGCATTAGACCTGAATTAGTCTCCAAATGCCTTTACTATGTGAGTGAATACCTGGAATTTCTTTCAAGAGCATTTCTTCGTACAGCTTCTTTCTGTCGGCGTAGTGATTGCGCCTTGAATCCAATATTAACTCTTTTTCGATTACCTCTTCCATCTTTTCAGTATTCTGTGCACAAACGGAAACCAAGCTAATTTGATACCTGAAAATGGTGTTCTTATTTATCCTGTAAAGTTTACATTACTTCGGAAAACTAGTTCCTACGAATTCGCCACTGTGCTATATGTTAGGTTCGCAACAAGCAGTCCCATAGTTTATGCTGTTTAGCAATGTTTTCCACGGTGTTTAGTTCTTGTCCCTGCGAAAAAGAGAGGACAAATGAATTTGTTATGAAAATAACTCAGTTTTGTCGCTCTTTATTTACACATCGGAAGCCACGATTAATATTAAAAATGTATCTCAAGAGATTAAAGAGAGGATTAGTAGTAAAGTGATCCAGTTAAATTTGAACATTAAGGGGGTCCAATACCAAAAAAAATTCAATTTTATAAAAAAATCATTATTTTGTCAAAATTTTTAGATGTATTCC
>JBAHVQ010000514.1:1039838-1071131 GCA_036872915.1 Nanipora kamurai
CTTTGTAACAGCCAACCACTACCTTACCTGTACACTACTTTGTAACAGCCAACCACTACCTTACCTGTACACTACTTTGTAACAGCCAACCACTACCTTACCTGTACACTACTTTGTAACAGCCAACCACTACCTTACCTGTACACTACTTTGTAACAGCCAACCACTACCTTACCTGTACACTACTTTGTAACAGCCAACCACTACCTTACCTGTACACTACTTTGTAACAGCCAACCACTACCTTACCTGTACACTTACCTGTGCTCAGACGTTGTCGATTTTAACGAAAGCGCATCGAAACCGGAACCCCTCGAAACTAGTAGGTTCCGGTATGGATTATGCCAGAGCCTTTTATCGCGCGCCAGCAAGAAAGAGGCTCTGGGGACGAGAATACTAAACTTTTATTCCCGTTAACTGGGGACTTCATCACAGTATCAATGCACTAATGAAGACCAACGTCAACGGGATGAAAACTTAGGCCTTAGCTGATAATAAATTAATATTATTGTATACCACAAATGCTACTGAATACGCATAGATCCCCATCCAAACTTTAAAATAATTGGTTCTAATAGTTGAAAATTTTAAATCATTTCAATAGTGAGACTAAATAAGTGTCTTGATCCTGTTCAACGTGCATTATTACTGTAAATTCACTAAAAACAAAAAGAAAAATATCAGTTTCAAGCTGAAATTCATTCTAGACTAAGGCTGTTCGTTTTAACCGAAGATGTCTCTGATACATTTGTGACAAGTTTCAATTTGCCACAACAGAGGATTAAACTTATAAGTACTATTTACAAAATGAGTGGCCGTTCTGTATCGGGGTATACAGTCACGAGGCAAAGTCTTCGTCACGGATCTCGTTGGAGAGAGTGCGTTGATCTGACAAAGTTATCTTAGGCGGGTCATTTTGATTTTGCCTTTCGGTGACGATAGGTACTGCATCCTGTCCACTTGCACGGGGTACGGTGGCTTCACCTTCCCATCTTCCTGCGTCGACCTCGTTAACTTTTTTTTCAAAAAAATCAACTTTTTCCTTGATTTCAGGAGCCAATGGTGTCGGAGCACGGGAAAGGATTATTGGATCAGTCCCATTTTGTGCCGAGATGTTGTTCACAGGAAACTTGTTTTGTATCGAACCAGGAAAAACAGATAATTCACCTGAATCGGTGGGCCCTGCTGTTCGTTTCGAAGGATTTTCTTGGAGACCTTGTTGGCCGTGGTCAGAATGTAGAAGTCTAGGATCGCTGTTTGAATATGGAAGCATAGGGTGTGGTTGATGTAATTCTTGCCTGGTGGGATCTGGAATATGTTGGTCACCAGCTGGCACCTTTATATGGCGACTCTCGCCTGATGCTGATGAGCTTGGAGCAGCTGCATTGTCCATGCCTTGCTCAAATTCTCCGTTGGCAAAGCCACTCAGGTCATGAGTAAAACGCGCTTGTGGAAGTTTCTGAGGAGAAGTTTGATTCAAGTGTTCGCCATCCCGTCCATTTTGATAAAAGCCATAATTTTGAATCGCATACGATTTCTGGAGGTTCTGTACTGCCACATGTTTCTGGAAATTCTGTTCTACTGCAGGTTTGCGGAAATCACTTGCCTGCATTTCCATGCGTCCCTGGAAATCCCTTGGGTATTCTGCAGACCAAAACCTCGGTCGATGAATGTTGTAATTGACAAATCCTCTGTTTTCTATTCCTCTCGTTTGAGTATCGTAGGTCGAAGGCTGAGGATTATACTGTCCAGTAATTTTTCTATTTTCAAATCCAACAACGTGACGGAAACCTTGATCCTGCCCAAGAATCCCTGCATCTGTTACTGGCCGCTGTTGTGGGTTGTTTAACGCAAACGCATCGGGCTTCTTGAGAAACTGCCTGTTGAAATCCATGAAGTAAGCTTCCTGTTGAAAATCTTGCTGTGTGGGGTAACCTGATGAAGGAAAGTGGTTCTTTGGTTCGTGAATCGGTCGGAACGCAGAATAGTTTTGGCCAGTTTGGGTAAATCTTGGAGGCCGAGTTCGACCACTCATACCAGGATGGATTCCGTTATTTTGCCAGAGCCCTGGCGGGTATGATTGAGAACTTTCTGATAGATATCCCAACTGTACACGCCCGGAATGTAGTCCCTTTCCAATCATTTCGTTTGGGAAATGCTGAGTTGTATTTTCTTGTGTACTGAGATATGGAAAATTAGGAACAAAGGTCTGCTTATTGCGCAAGACATCGCCATTCTCAAAACTTTTAAGGTGACCTTCATGAATACTTTTCTTCCTATTTCTGTTGTGGGACCCGATTTCTTTTAAATGTCGCTTTTTTTTTTTAATATCACATTCGTCGAATGATTGCGAACTGTCTAGCGAGGTGCTTAAGTCGTCCGTGTCTGAGTCTTTTTCAGAACTCCCTTCGGATTTTTTTCCAACGTTGGGTGCCCGAACTCTAGCTTTCTTGTTTAACTCCGGCGCAAGATTTTGTGATGATTGGACGATGGTTGACGATGATGCAGGAACAGAAACAGCATTATTATTTTTTGCTACGTTATTGACATTGTTGTCATTTTGGTCAATGTTTCCACTGTCGTTATTGTTACTGTTGCTGTTTCTTAACGTCTCAACCATTTCTTTTATTCCCTGTAATATCATTTTCATATTCTTCACATCATTAACAAGCTCCTCTTGAAATCGTTTCACCTTGCTTACATCCATTTTCACAAAATCCATATCAGACTTCTTCCCCTTTCCGTACCGCTTCCCAAATCGCTGGCCAAGAATATTCAGTATGGCCCTGACATCTTCCCGTACCCATTCAAGCGTTGCATGCTCGTCGTGGTCCGTCGCCGATAACCGCCCGAGATCGTTCTGAATTACTTCCGGACTTCCATTCTTTGAGATGAAGTCGTAGTATCGTTTCTTTTGGTTTCGTCTTAACGATTTCTGGAGCAGCAGAATGGTGCGAGCTCTTTGCATGACAGCGTTTGCCACGGCGTTCTCATAAAGTCGTTCGAAAGTGTTTGAGAGTAGAGCGATGAGTAAGTTGAGGGTGACGATCGCAGCGATTCCAATGAAACTTCCACATAAAATTCGTGCCATAATCGGATTGGCTTTTTCCAGCTTGTTATAGCCATGATCACCAACAACCATCATGGAGAACATGTTGTAAAGAAGAGGGCCAATGCTGTCGTAACCTTCTACGGGATTTAAGGAGATCGCTCCAAAGGTGATCCAAAAGGCACATGTATACGGTACTACAATGACAGAGTTGAGAAATGCCCATTTTACGATGTCTCCCATGACACTGCCGAAGATGACCACGAAGGGGCCTGCACCTTCAAAAGGCCGGGCATATTTGAAGATTCTGAACCAGAGGATTAAAAGAAGAGCAATCATGATGTAATGATGGACCCCCTGGGATGTGCTTGTGTTAAAATGGAAGAACGTAGCATGGGATGTAATAGTTGCCAGAATAAGTACCAAAGCAGCCCAATCAAAATATATCCACCAATCAGAAGCCGAGATAAGAGACAAATGTCTGACTGCCTTTATCTCAGATTTCAAATATTGAGTCTCTTGGGGCCATCTTGGGTGACAGTATTGGATATCTCGTTCTAGTTCGGCGGCTCGCCATTCTCGCCATTTCTTTAGCCCCCGTCGAGTTTTGATGGTATCTATAGGCAAGGAAAAGATATTGCTTAAAACAAAGTCAATATATCTTCACAAACATAAACCTATAACCAACTACACTGTCAAAAACGCTCAGGTTTCCGAAGTTCTCAGAGGTTATGGAATTACACGTTCGTAGTTTCCCTTTTTACTACGTGTCGTTATGTCTGATTCGAATCAGTTGCATTCTAATAACAAGCAAAAAACTCCATGAATTTGCATCGAACTGGTCAAGAGTTATTTCAAGCATGTCTAACATTCCTTCCTTGTTACAGTTCTGCAACGAAACAATGTTATCGTCAAACATTGACGATAACCAATTCACAGACATCTGGTGGCAAGATATCACCTTGCCACCAGATACCAAAGGTCCCTACGAAGATTGGAGTTCGCAGACATGCTTAGCAACAGAAAGCGATGAAATGTGGTGACAAGCTCCTGAAATTTTTAGTCATGTATGGTATCTTCGTTTTTGATACACCAAAGCTAAGTAAAGAAGGAAACAAACTCCGAAAACAAGCATCAACATGTAAGAAAAAACAAGATGAAATTGAAAACGGTAATATTTAGATTTTATTTGAAAGCTTTTGTCAAACTTGACTAAAAAGGAAAAAGATTTTGCTAAGGGCTGTTATATGTAAACCTTTTCAGCTTCAAATCTCGTACCATCAACATATCTACTTAATGAAATTTTTGGTCACAAATCACCTTACTTCATACTAATGTAAAAATAATGTTTTTTAGCAGAGTTCATAGAAGGTATTAGCAAAGAAAATTAGCGGAAGTGGTAACGAAAGACTTTTCCACGAAAGATGATCTATCTGAGAATGTTATTTAATTATATTCTGAATTGAATTCGCCGTGTTTTGAATGTGAGCATACGTACTTGTGATTTGCTTTCGAATTTCCAGAAATGTTAGCAAGATTATTATGACACCTATGGTGAGCCGCCAGGCATTCTGGCCGATCGGTAAATACAAATCTCTTCCATACTTTGGCAACGTTACTCCGATTACAGTCCACAATATAGTGTACACGAGATTCACTACCAGATCTAGTACTGCGCCCCATTTGCCATACATCTGCCATTTCACGCTAATCAAGCGTTGCATGACGGGATGCAGGATGATGTCAAATCTTTCGTTTTGCACAGCAATTTCCAAAGGAGTACGGGCAGATGTTTTGTGATCCTTTAACTTGGTGCCCTCGAGATAGTTAAGAAAGTAAAATTCCTTTCTGTTGATGGAGTCTGCGGAGTGGAATTGATCCAATGCTTCGAGAGCAACCTCTGGAATCTTTTCAATCAAAAGAGATAAAGCAGAGTTGCCCAAATTATCGTAAACACCTGCCGGAGCTCCTTCGTTGATGAGAAGTTTGGCTGCTTTAGAACGATTCATCTCCGCTGAAACCTTTAAAAAATACATCTATGTTAAAACTCAACTTGCCTTGTTAAGGTTACATCCGCGGAAAAGAGTTTGATTCCAATTACCGAAATGACATGATTTCTCCTTTGAGCTTGTGTTGTTAGTTAATATTTATGTTGGTTCTTAATAATTAAATTAACTTCAAGCGCTCTTTTTCTAGTGCTAAAGTAACCAGTTTTCCTTGAGCTTTAATTTTCCTACCTGGAGAGGAGTTCGGTTCTTGCTGTCACGTGCATCGATATCAGCTCCATACCCTAGTAACATCTTGAGAGAATTAATTGCATCATTTTTTGCTGCAAAGTGGACGGGTGCCTGTCCCTCTCCGTATGTCTGAATATTGATGTTTGCTCCATTTTGGAAAAGAAATTCGACCATTTCTGCGTAGTCTACTGCAGCGGCAACATGTAGAGGAGACCGACCAAACTGATCTTGTTGATTAACATTGGCCCCTGTATATACAAAAAAGGAGAACAAAGTAAGGTATATGATATGGTAATGTCGAGTCAGGTAATAGTGAGATAATATACCTAGAATAGTCCTAAGTGTAACGTACTATCTAGAATTAACAGTAAGTTTGTTATTTTAGTTACATATATTTAGCTCCACTGGAGTCGAGTTAATACCAAGTTCATCGCAGAGAATCTTTTGAATTCACATAAAATCCAGCACTATTTGAACAAACAGCCCAATGTCGGAAAAAAATTCTCCAACAACACGGAACTACTAAACATTTTCGGAAAAGGGATTAAATAACCATAGAATATCTTTTAATAACAGGGGGATAGTGAAAACATAGAATTGATAGTGTGGCAATGTACGAGGAACTGTGTCATAACGACGAATAATTATTAAATTGGGGCAAGGTGATATGAGAAGAGTATTAAATGTCACAAATTACCGTTTTTGATAAGGAATGTGGCTACGTCAATATTCCATGATCGAGCGACTTCGTGGAAAACTGTTTGTCCTGATTTATCCGAGCTGTTAACGTCCGCTCCATTTTTAAGAAGGGAGTCGACGAAATCAAAGTCAAAAGTGTCCTTTGTGTCATTGGAGCTAGCTAAGGTTGCGAGATAATGAATGAGGGCATGGTTCCTAACGTTTTGAGCTTCACGTCCTTCTGTTATCTCACTCTCGCCCAGTTCACTTTCAAGGACTGCGTGCATTGGCTCATTAGGTCGACTTGTTCCTATATTAAAAAACAACAGTGAAGTTAATCTCGTTCTCTCTTTTAAAATCATTGAGGGAAAATCCACGGTATGGGAAGTAATATATCATACACAAGAAGGAGTGTCTGATCTGATATCCAAACACCGAGAAGTGAGTTGAAAAACGAGGGGATAGCCGAGTTTTCTAACACAGTTCGAGGTGTTTGGAAATCAGATCAAACACAACTTTCGAATGTATGACTTGGCTTCTCAAACGAATGCGTATTTAAGGAGAAAATCGAATTGAAATTTGTCGAAATGTCATGCTAATTAAGATCATATATCCAAACGCCGTCTCGGTACTGATTTCCTTTGTGTTTTCATCATGAATTAATAATGTGTTTATGCGTACTAGTTTAACTCTTTCCTGTCCGTATAGGTCCTCAGTGACCTATGGAGACTTCAGTAATTTAACTCCTTCCTGTCCGTTTACGTCCTCAGTGATCCATGGAGACTTTAGTATTTTACTCCGGCTAATGCAAGACGATTTTACTCGTCAAGGGAAAAGTCCTCGGCCAGCAGGAGTTTTTTCCTGGAATTTGAGTTGTGTGAAATTGTGTGTTTTGAACTTTCAACTTCATCACATGCCTCTTACAACCTTGTACTTAAAGTTTGCCGTTTTATTTACACCTCATTGAAATTACCCAGAACTCGATGTTAGTTGTCCGGGAGATACTAGAAAGCGTCCGGCTTGACCTTTTCGGCGTTTTCCTCTGCCAGCATAGTTACGTCTGCTTTGCGCTGACATTTGAAGACAATGACAAAATGCTATAGGAAGCGTCAGACGTCTGAAATTTACGTAGGAAACAAATTAGACCTAGCCACCCTCGTTAAATACAGAGATATGGGGATACAAAGACCATGAAACGACTCGAAAAGTACCGAGACTTTGGTCCTGATGGTAGATAGTCTTTGTATAACGCTGTTTCTGCTAGAAAACATCGACTATCATTTTAGAAATCTCTCAAACTTTCATTACCAATTCTTTTGTCGAAAATTAATAATGTGCTACTGATTGCATTTTCTAATCCGCCCTTCACTTTATCATTTTTTCCATATTGTTATGCAAAGCTTCAAAATTTGATTTTCCTTAATATATGGAAGTACTCAGCAAACACCGCCTGGTGTGGCTTCAATCGATCTTCTGTGTACTAGTGATATGTTTTTCAGTCAATTATATCGCCCTAACTTCAAGTCTTCATCATAATCTAAATCCTGTGAATCATTTCAACGGGCATGTTCACGTCATGACGTTATCACGTTTAGCACGAGGCCTATAGGAAGACTTTTACATTAATGGTTCCTTCTTGTGTCACAATTTGAGAACACCAACAAAAGTTTGCCTTCCTGAGACCTGTTTCAACTAAAGTTTGCATCTACGGAATTGTGTTTTGTCAATTTTCTTTGGAGTACAGAATCCGTTCAAAGACAATGCATTCTAAATGCCTCGTGGCTGTGAGTTAATACCTGGAATTTCTTTCAGGAGCATTTCTTCGTACAGTTTCATTCTTTCCGCCGACTGATTGCGTCTTGGATCCAACATTATCGCTGTTCCGTTCGTATCTGTCATTACTTCAGGGAGTTCTACACAGAAACACAGAAAAATTAACTCCCAAAAATCGAAAGAAAGAGGCTTTTCCAAGTGAAGTTTACCTTTATCTAAAGCATTTTGTATGAAAAAAACTCATTCGCTAAAAGCAAAACATAACTCAATCACGTGGTACATTGAAAAGCTAAATTTCTGTGCGCTAGACATTTCAAAGTCTAACAAGCTACTAACACAATAGCACGTTTTCTTGCACAAAATGCGGCCGGAAATCAAAATAGTGCTTCTTTACCTAATTAGACTACATTTTCCTAACTTAAACCCAATTTGGAATTCAAAAATAGGAGGTATTGTTGGTTGAACTGCTTGGGACGGCCTTGTGTGATTAAACGGCGTCATGGCGTTGCTTTGAGTGGCTTATAATTTTATACTACAGCTTCGGAGTGTTCCAGCGGTTTGATGATTAAAAGTATCTAACTGGTAAAACTGTCGGCCCGTAAAGAATCCTCGACCACAAAATCTACCAACGTTTATGCTTTACTAACATCATAAATTCTTTTAATATGTAGGAAAAGTCGGACAGCCAAAACCGTATATGGTGGTCGTACTTACCCAGATATGAAGGGGCTCAGTTCCAGTTAAGTTCCAATCGTAGAGTCTCCTCTTACTAGCTGTACTGTCGAGTTTTAATTCTGAATGGTTTCACTACCAAAGGTGAACGACGTGGAATGCAGTGCAGGATATCAAACTTTAATAACTAATTTTAACTAGTAGTATCGCACTAGCATTAGTTGTCTTTGTGACCGCACTGATTGTCATGTCACTTGTTAACCTGGTGATGGAATTATCTGTTTATCTCTTATCACAGGCGTTATATTGGCAAACATTCGTCGCAATTATCGTCACTTTGAAAGTAAACCCAGTGTTCATTTAAATATGAATAGAGTGAACCATTACTTATGGTTTTCTTTAATAACCAAGGTGCTACGTCTAATGATGTACTCTAACGCTACACCACATTCAACATGCTAAATGTCAAGTTAAGTTGACTACGGAAATTAAAACCAACCAACAATAGGCAAAAACTGGAAATACCGACGTTCACAACAAGTGGATTTGCTGACTATATGTCGTAACTTGTCCAAAGACAATGCTTAGTGAAAAAGGAATTCTTTTGAAACTAATTATTTCTTTGCGTAGAATTGCCCCTTGCTTCATGTCTAGTGATCTTTTTTCCGTCCATAAAATATTGACTGTTTGTTTCATCAAAGTACATCCAAGACTTTAACTTCTGTTGTTATCTCAAATATTAAATTACTGCATAATATCATTAATTAGCCACACACATGCATCCATTGCAAATACGGAACTGTACTAATATGATGGGTATAAACGAACTGTGTCTTCGAGCTTCATATATGTTCAACACTCTAAGTGATTTAAAGATATTAAAATTTTAATAATTAAGATATCTGTTATTTAGCAAACAGAGTTCTTGGTCCGTATGATAGTCAAGACGGGGCAATGTTTTCCCAGGACGGACCGCAAAACGTCTTTGCGGATGAATTTGGCGTTCGACGTCCGTACTTAGCACAGCTGACAGCGCTAGTGTGCGCCGGGCTTTAAAGTGTGATTTGCCAGCGTTGGAGACCGGTAAGAAATAAATTAAGATATATTTGTAAGGTAACACCATATAAATACGGATACTGGTTAATTCGGACAGTTTTCGTTGTCCCTTCTGTATCCGTCACAGTCATAGAAAAGGTGAGATTTATCTATTGTTGAGAGCAATACGACGGGACATTTTAAATATTGCCATTTACATCCCTTCGTGAGATACTGCCATTTACAAGTTACCGTTAAGCATGGGATTTTAAATTCGAATGTTAAACTTTCAAATGTTCATGCTTTGTCAAGAAACGCTGACGTTTGAATCATGTTCTCACGCTTAGGACAAAAGAAGAGGGCGGGACCTGCTCAAATTTACCCAAAAACTTGAATGATTTCTTGGTAAACATGCCATGTTTAGCAAAAATTTCCAGGCATATGTATGTGCCACGTTTAACATAGTAGGATTACCAGCGTGTAAAACTGCAGAATATTGTGGGTAGGGTTCTCCTACTACTCTGGTCAGAACGAATACCGACCTCGAAAATCGCGGACTCGCAGAGTCAATCTCTGTGCGATGACCAAAGCACCGACGCTCATGGGACTGGGTTACATAAAATAACCATGGAGGTCCGGTTTGACTTGTGGGAAGTCAAACTGGGCTATAGAAGGGCAGTTCCACCAGAGAGATCATATAAAACTAGAAGGCATGGGAGCCGAACATTAGTAACATATTAAACACCCGCGATTTTAAGAATAATAATATTTTGAATAAACTGGAGGGGAAGTCGATTGTCGCCAGGCCCTTTACCGTCTTTTCGAGAGTTCGCGTTCACAAATTTACTGAAAAAATATCATTCAAGTTTTAAAAACTTCAAATTCACTGTAATTAAGTATGGTTCATGTACTGAAAAGAAAATACCGCTTTTTGCGTTAATTAGGTCGTATTCTTTTTACTTAAAAAAATAAAAAAAACAACGGACAAAAGTGAAGTGGTTGTCCCCCAGTTTATTAACTGCAGTTGAGGGACATTTGGATACAATTCCCTCTCTAGTTAATATATAATCTCTATGGCTTCCACGACCTAACATCGTGACCATGATAAAAAGAAATAAGCAGTTCGCGAGACGAAGTCTGTTGGGTTACTGAAGTTCTTGCCATGTTGTGACATCTTAGTTTTATACAGTAGACAATAGTGAAAAATCTGTACAAAATTAGTAAAGTCATTAACTCATGCTATCGCACACAAGAGCTGTGTTTGGTCTACAGAAATTATACCAAAGTTTGCTAAACTCATCACGTCATCTACGTATCTGTCCTCCAACAGTTTATCGGTAACGACCTATTTCTGGAAATACGTTCCACTATATTCACCCAATTCCTATCAATTTTTATCTCATCTACGATGTTCACATCATGGTTTAGTAATATGAAAAAGCTTAAGTAAAAGGCCCTGTGGAGTCGAGAAATGTTCCCATTTATACTGGATAACCGTAAAGCCGTCATCACACGACAAATGTAAGTTGGCAAACACGGGTTGGCAAACGCAAATTTGTGTGTGGCTAAGTTCACACCCGCCAACTCAAGTCTGTCAACTTTCCTTTGCTGCGTGAGGACGCCTTAACAACTTGACTGGCAGGAGCCGACATCCTCTTTAGAGTGGGAAAGCACAGCTTGCGACATCGGTATAGAATGACGACAGAACTCTCGATTTTCCGCACTACCCTTGGGATTTCAAATTATTAATTTTCTTTGTTTCAGGTAAGATGTAAACATTTTTTAAGAAAATGCTGTCCGGGAATCAAAAACGCTCGCTGCTTATGTTCTCTTATTTAACACTACAATTTCCAAATGAACTATTTTATGTTGTGGTTCTTCAAGGAGTCTTTTCATAAAATAGATGATCGGAACGCCGGGTGGTTACTGGGTTGTAACTGAGCCCACGGGCGTGGGTACAGTGTAGGGCAACTTGAGTTTCCCTCCTTTCCTAACATTCCACGACTTGATTGCCGCTCGGCACAAACTCGCATGAGTTATCATCAAACCACGACTCGTTCCGTCTCTGACCGCTCGGGTTCTTTTTCAGCGGTACAAACTCATTGTTGTCCACAACTTCACAATGGCGAAGGTACCGCGAATACAAATCTCTGGCCTTGATCAACACTTTCTCGGAGTCGTGTTTCCGCGTCATCTTATCAAATGAAGACGCCAGGGAATTGTAGTCCTGCTCTTTAAGAACACGGTCTCGATGGAGAATCAAAATAGCAAGACATAGGAATAATGAAAATGGATTTCCGTTCCCTAGATGATATGGATCAGGGAAGCTGACCAATTCCAACTTGCCTCCAAAGTCGTTCAGATTTAATCTGGAACACTCATCTTCATCGTCCAAGTCTTCATCATTGTTTGCGATGACGAGGGACTGGTAGGAGTATGGTAACGAGGTATAACCCTCCGAACGCAGCACCGCGGTTGAGTTATCACGCCTTTGGGAGACCGTGTTGAACGTGGCTCCGCGTGAAGACTGGGGAGTATCGTTTGGAGGTGGCGGAAGAAGTGAACTCCAAATCACTTCCATCACGCGCAATGCGTCATCAAATTGAAATTCCCGCTTCAGATCCAAGACGAGCCAACGATAGCAGAAGAACATGTCATCCGCTTCAATGTTCAAGAAATACCTGTATAACTCAGGGTCCATTTTCTGCACGAGTAAGGACAAATGGTCGAACTTTAACGACATCGCTTTACCATCGGGAAGGAAATGTGCTTTACAACGATTCATAAGGGCAGAGAAACAAGTAAATGTAATGGCTTCATCGTCCATGACAACCATCAATGGTGCGGCCAGATCACTCATGCCTTGCGCATATGACACATCCGAGTTCAATACCGCATACGTCACAAGCACGTTGAACAATGACTTTAGATGTTCGTGATCATCTGCTACATCATAATATGGGTACGTTCGATCCGTTCGCCTCACGTCTTTCCAAACCATGTCTCGTAAGGATTCCGTTTTCGCAAACTCCTCTGGCTTCTGCCACAAGCGCTTCATATGCCAGTACACCTTGGATTTCATCATCAAATATTGATCGCGCTCCATTTCCGTTAAATCAGGCGGGAAAACGTTCAGGAGGTGCTTCCAAACTTGCTTTCGCAAACTCGGTTCCACTCCACAGTTGAACACAATTACCCATAGTTCTTCTGGGTTCAACAAGTGTCCCTCGTAGTCAAGATGAGCATTCCAGTCAGCGTCTCCAAGCGGGGTCTTGCGACTCATATCCATGAATGCACTAGTAATTTGGTATAACGTGTTTCCTACCCGTTTTCTAAGGGAAGTTGCACTTGGGAGCGCCAACCTTGAACTGAATGCTTTAATGTCTTTAATCTCTGGTATATCATAGCCGTTAAGAATGATCCACTCTTCAGGATCTTTAGAAATTTCATCTTCAAGAAAAAATTACAATGCACAGGGAAAAAATCTGGTATTAGTAATTGCAGCAGATTCGCTGGGCTCTATTATTTATACTGCATATCTAATATATCTAAATTATGGAAGGAATATATGTTTAAGTATGTGGAAAATCAACATATTTGAGACCAAACAGAGGAGTTAGAGAAGGCACCAGAATACATAATACCTTCATAAAACCAGCCTCTGGGAATGTCCTTTCTCCCATCCAGAGGGCTTCAGTAGGAGTGTTACAATATTGTAAGAACAACTGGAGGGCAAAATAAAGTTAAGGCATCCAAGTCTTAATTAAGGACTTGATCTGAATAAACAAGAACTCAACCTTCAACCTAAATATCGACTGAAGCTAAGTAAATGACTCAACTTCAGAGTCAAGTATCAGTAAACTCAAGTAATTCAATTTAACTGATAATGAAGATAAATGTTAAAGAAGGTTGATGACAAAAAAGATACCTTACCACCAGTAACATGGACTTTCAGTTCAAGGTGAGAAGAATGAAGTGAAGCACATACTGCTTCATATAGGTCTTTATCTGAAGCAATCCTGACACAGAACGTACCCTCTTTTCCCGGTTCTGGTAATCTGTATGAAATCTCCAGATACCTATTAAAGCAAGAAAACTATATAAAAATTTTTATTTAAACACAACAGTTTTGTACTTGATTTTTCCAGATTCTATACTATACACATAAAACCAGCTAAAGCCATCTGATATAAATATGAAACAACTAGACTTGTAAAATGGTCAATTTTTGTCCATCCAATCAAAGGTACAATCATAACAGGGCTACTGTCCCACCCCAGAAAATTGGCAGATTTCTTAGATCACTTTTTAGTTGTTTTTTTGTTTTTCACCCTGACTTTGCTAATTGTCATGCACCAGATAAACAAAAGTTCAAGCAATCATAACAACGGAGCACACTCCTATGATCAGCAGCGTAACTAGAAATTTTTAGCAGGGGGGCAAGGTTTAAGATTTTCCGACAAATGGGCGTGGTCACGAGGGCGTGGCCACCTAGAACTATTCCTTCAGTTAGTGGAGAATTGTGATATAAATAGCTCCTTTTTGATATATTTGAAGTAGTTTGTTTTGTATTCCTGTGAGCAATATTAAATTATTAAGGCAACTATAAACTCTGTAAATAGGTAGAGATTAACAAGTAATGATGTCTCACGTTTTATAAACTAAAGGTATTATCACAATTTCCGCTAAATTGCCAACACATAAGTGGAAGTGCTCTAACAGTATGTTGGAATGAGTAACCAGTATCAGTGCCAATCACGATCGACCCAACATTTTGTTTGGTCAGAATACAATTTACATGTGTCTAAATAGTGTCAAATCTAACTGCAGAATTTGAGAAAAGGGAAACGTATCATTGACATCTAATTTAAAATGCATTATTCCATGCCCCAAGAATATATGATATGAAATGTCACAATTTATTTATCTCGAAAGCTTGCATCCAAATTTCCAGCAGGGAATCACAATTTTCTGACTAATGGCCATCCAGATGCTATGTGGGGGCAACCACCCCCCTGCCCCTATAGTTATGCCACTGCCTATGATTATGGGGAAAATGATCTGGTTGCTATATTTGAGGTCACTGTCCCCCCATAAAAGAAGTCCTGCTATGCTGCTGTATGCAATAGGGAATTATTGATAGTTATCTGCAGGTTAAGAAGTTATTACTGAAGAGAGTGCTCATCATAAGGATACAACTTGATTAAGGCCAGTGGAAAGAAATGTGACCATGAGTGTATTCAAGCAAGCAACAGCTTATTGGGACTCTCACACTTCTTTTGCTCATCAGCTAGAACACTTCCATCTTGTCGATGCATGTTCTTTTATGGATATCTCATGGGAATAGATATTTAAACCCTTCAATACCCAGTGTTCATCCCTGTGAGGAGTAAAATCATCTCATGTAAGCCAGAGTACAATACGGAACAGTGCCCCTTAACGGGTCAATTAGAAGGCAGATCTTAGTTTGTATATTCACATGCTTACATAGGACTTATCAGGGCACAGTGTTATTTTTACCATGATTAGAACTCTCCTGGATTTGATAGTATCAAAGTGATGAAGAACTGACCCTTCATCCATAGTCCATCATTTTCTCTGCAGCACTCCTCCCTTGGCACACAAATTGCTAGCCCAAACTTTGGATCACACAGATGGCTTTTAGAAAATATTGCCTTTCAACTCAAGACAGATTTACTTGTCACTCAGATGAGCCCTGGGCTTTAAAGGATTAACATTTGAAAGAAATACTGTCAAGAATTTCCCTAGATCAAAATTGGAGCAGTCAACTTCAATTGCAAGATCATTCCATTTTAAAATGCTGGAGAATTTTCTCTCATCTGATTAGATTAGTTCAAGCCCATAATAGCAATAATGCATATTTCTGCCGCATAATAATGCATAATTATTTTTCGTTGCTTAAAATATTTAAGCCGTTAGGGCTACACCTAAAATATTTAAAGCACCATTGACTAATTATTCCTGTGCTAACAAAAAACAACAATTCGTGAGGCACCAGGAAATAAATTTAACACCCACTGGCTAAACATGCCGTAGTATCTTTGACATCTAACAAATTAAAGGATATACATTTGTTACAAGATATCAGATCATTCCACTTAACCTTCGAATCTGAAATGCTCGCTGTAACCATTTATACAAATCGCTGAACGTTGTGATGTTTGGGTCAAAAGCAAAGCGGCGAATTTCGTGCTTTTTACTGCTCGAGCCATTATCTAGCTAAAGAGAAAAATGAAATCAGCATTTCTCAGTGATTCTAATTCATAACAATGATACATCAGGCAGGCAAAAGAATTAACTTTAAATTTGGTATCTCTTTATTCAAGTTCGAAAATATTATGGACACGTCGTCTTCCGTTGCAGGTACGTTTATGCATTCAAGAAAAGGATAATCCACATTTAAATTTGACAATACTTACAATAGCTTTTACTCGAATCGCCTCGATCAAGCTTAAAGAATTCATTTCCCACAGGTCTTTGGGAAACCATACAGTAATTTACCGCAGCCGTAATTCCTTGCTTCGGAATCGATCCCAGTGGAATATTGCGTGAAGCTCTCGAGTACCTCACGTGTGATATCGTAATTTTGCAAGAAACTGAGCCCAGAAGTTTGTTGTACGTATTTTGAAATGGCGACCAATTTGAAGGCGATAATGTTTTGCGAGTTTCACCCTATAGCGGGTCCTAAGATTGCTTACCAGGTAAATTATATATAAAGATCAATGCAATGTGCGTTTAAAGTATACTTGAAATTAAGTTTCAAATACATTCTCTAATTGGAAAAAAAAGACAGCTTAAAACATTCAAATTTATTTGTTTATGTGAGAAATTGTAGGTAGGCACTGGTAATGTTTATTTGTTATATTATTTTCAAAATGTGTTCAATCGACAAGGCTCAGGGAAAACTATCAGCTCAAGACGGGACTCGAACCCACAACCTTGTGAATTTGTTGGCCAAAATCGTCGCTAATGATAAATCTAAGTTATCTAACTGTATCTAACTATTACTACATGTACATGTTAGTCTGACAGTATGTTTCATGTTGTAGTCATATTATAAATTTAAACTGCAGGTTCCAGAAGATTTTATCTCCAAAGAATCCTTTGATTGTGTTGCTGTGTATATTATTACAAAACCTGAGTTACAGAGCTTGCTAATTACAGTGTAAGTGAAACCAATTTTGTTTAGTTTGTGCGGGGTAAGTGCAGGTAACCATATATCATGAAACTCTTTTGGGTTTATTAGTCACAACATTTGTTTTATAAATGCAAAAGCCCAATCTTAATTGGCTAAGTCAATGTCATTATCCAGCCTCAGGCAGCTTACATGTACTTGTAATTTATATATATGTCCAACTCGCTCACATTTGCAATAATGGCTCACTCCCCAGTTCTAAGTATAATAGCTTATTGATTATAGCTGTCCATCATCAAACAAGTTACAACTTCATTCCTAGTCCAGGGAACAGACTTGAGCTTGGCAAATGTCACTTCATTATCTCTTACAACTAGTATTAGGGTAATAAAGCAGAAAAATACCTGTAAATAAATGTCTAAACGTGAAGAATGCACAATAGTTACATGTACATACATGTATAGTACCTCCAAACCTAATACTTAAATTTCTGTTCATGTATCAGTAGAATCAACACTTTCAGCTACCAGGTTATCCTGTTTCTTAGTGAATGTGTCTGTAAGAAAATGTTGAAACAAGTGTTGTGACGGGACCATTTGATTGGTTAACTAGATTAGGTTAATACAGTACAATGACTTTAAAGCTATATTTACAGAACAACAGATGATCATAAAGATTATGCTTATGAATTCAACCTTTCAGAGTCAATATGATATTTTATAAAGATTTATTGTAGTTCATAAGATTATGTTTTCAGATTTCATCATTTCTTTCTTTACAGCAATGCTTTTGGTTACAAGTTTATTGGTTGTCCAATTTGTATTGAAAATGCCAAGTATTCTCGCAATGCATTGCTATTTAATGTTTGTTTTGTTTGTGATGAGTCTGTGGATGTTCACTGTTACAAAGCTGTTGTTAAGAAACTTGCAGCTTATTTAACATCACTTGAGGTAAGATGATCTGAAGAGACCTTACTGAATTTAATATTTGTGAAGTAGAATTCTCTTAAACATATAAGCAGTTTTTTGATTGAAAAAATGTTATTAACTCCTTTGCTGCCATGGGGGACTTCTATTATTTTACCCAGGCTAACATCAGATGATTTTACTTGTCAAAAGGAGAGATCTGACAGTGAAGGAGTTAATAGTTACAATAAACACAATGATACATGTAGTGATAGTAGTTCTGTAAAAATTATAACAATAATAATGTTTGCATTTACTTATTAAAGTACAAATGAAACATAACAAACAGCTAATTTGCAATAAAATACTAATTTGTATTTAAAATCTAACCTATGAAACAAATTTTAATATTCTTTGTGCTAAACTTTGGTAACTGACTACCTGTACTCTAATACTTAGATCACTGTGACAATTCCTTGACTTTAGGTGAGCAACTTAAATAGTGATGAAAGGCCATTGTATAATATGATCTTTTCAAATTATGCCTGCAGTCACAAGTCTCTAATAATTCACAAACATTGATCAGTTCTGGAGTGGTGATCCTCTTGAAATACCATTACCTCTTAAAGAAACCTTGAAGTTGGCCTGACTAGCTCCATAAACATGTCACATTCTGCAGTTCACCAAGCACTTCTTTTAGCATTTGTTTTTACTTTCTCTCTCCTCAGCTTGAAAATGGTTTCCTTTCCAACGAGTCAAGCAAAGAATGGCTACCCAATATTCTAGCAACTATCCTGAAGGAGTTAAATGGAGGAAGGAAATGCACTATTCCTACAAGTAAGTCAATTTCCATGAGTGCAATACCACAAAGTATTCTAATTTTTTAAATTTAGAATTGGTTACAAAAATTGCAATATACAGCAATATCTACAGTTTGAAACTGAAAAAGAATTTTCAACATTTAGGGATTAATGCAATTCAAAAAACTTGTTAGTTATGTGATACGAGAAATAACTAGTAAAAACATAAGTTTAAGAAATAAGTTATTTAAATTTTAGATGAAGCTAACACAATTTATCTTAACCTGGCAACTACCAAAGATGACTGCCCAGAAGTACTTGATCACCATGTTCCAATATTTCTTTGGGAAAGATCTTTAATTACTACAACACAGTGGGATATCACAACCCAACAAGTAAGCTAAGCTATCATCCCTTAAACAAATGTAAAATTTTAGCACAGAGATTCGCAGAAATCTGTTCTTTGATCCTACGAGATACTGTACTTCAAGTTCATTGATGGTCCTTCAATTTTGTAACAATCTCTTGGTACTATCATGATAGGCCAAGAAGTGTACCCTAAAATTTCTATTCACTGGTCAAATGCTCACAGACCTTTCCTTTCTTTTATCCTGGTGTAAAGGTGTTTATCTATCTTTTGCATAAGCTTGAATAGACATTGGGGTGGGGTTCGGGGGCTGCAGCACCCCAAACTTTGGACAACTCAGATTTTTTGGGGTGGCAAGAGAAATTTGGACAAAGAGCTTTTAAAAAGTTACCATTTTTTGTGAGAGGTAAATATTTTTGATGAAATGAAAGGGAAGGGTGTACAGTATTTACTGAGTTTCTGTTTAGTTATGTGGGTGATATGTTGAGGTTTCCTCATGCTTATTGTTTGGCAGTGTACTGGTGTCTGGGCAAAATTGTGTAACTTGTGAGAATTTTTTTGGTTAACAGTTCACTGCCCCCTTGGGAAAATTTCCTGTATGCCTGTTGCTTGAATTCCATACTTCCTTGCTGAGCTGTTTAGGTTGGGTGTCTGTTCTGTAGGTCCTGCCTTATATTGATGGTTTCAGGCACATTCAAAAGATTGCAGCTCAAGCTGATGTTGATTTGAATTTAGTAAGGATTTGCATACAAAATATGGTGTGAGTATACTGCAGTAACAATTACATCACTTGAAACTTCAGCACCATTGTCAGTACAACTGATACAGTTACATCTTCTTTGAGAATTCTTGAAAACTTTGAATATCTCCTCAGCACATACATTTCCCATTATAGAGAATTGTACATTCCAAAAAGTTGACTTTTAGTTATATTATATTATATTTTGTTATATTATATCATATGATATCACATATTGTATTAAACTATACTATTACTATACTATACTATAAAATATATTATGTTATGTTATACTATTATTTTAAAGTAATACCATGACTTGAGGGAAGTTACCATATTGAATTTACCCACAACCAAGAAAAAAGAAATATAGATACAGGCCATTTCAGTCTCATAAAATGAAGTGACGTTTATTTAAATTAGTATCTGTATCCAATATGATAATGTACCTAATTAGACAGTCTGGTTTCATGAATTATTGATGAGTAGTATGAGACATCATATTAGATTCCATGACACAAAAATGGCATTAGTTTCTGTAACTTGTCCTATATTTTACAATTTCAGTCATTTTCAAGTTGTGACTTTAATTTCAATATTTCAAGTAAGTTTTTTGAAAATCAAAATTACAGATTAAATAAAGGTTATACTTTTTGTAAAACAACCACTAAGTACAGTAATTACATTTAAGGGTTTTACCAGAAAAAAAAATGTCCTTGATTAGGTCAACTTTTGAATGTAAGGGCTGGCAAAGCTTATTGTCAGTACCTTCTCCCGAAGGTGGCCCTGTAACATTTCATTCAGGCAGATGGTTTCATTCAGACGAATTCCTTTGGCAGGTGGTCACAGAGGTTGTAAGGTACCTGGTCAAGAGAAGAGTTGATCTCCATGATGAACTTTTGTTAATGATAAAACTAGTACTTCTTAATAACCAGACGTGAAATAGCAATTATGATAAGCGGTGCGTGCCACTTTTTAGGCTGACTAACTAAGTTTGAAAAAATTTTTCTCAAACTCAAAGACTTACAAATCAAAAGCAAAATAAATCGCTTACCGCAAAGCGAAGTCCAAGCGTCTTTTGAGATGGTAATCTCCTCAGTCTTGTATTTAAACTCTTATGCCAATAATTGATACTCATTGAATGGTATTCATCTCACTGTCTCTTGATTCCCTCAGACCAACCAACATGCAGCAGTATGTGCCTTTCATTATGACGGGTCACTATGATATTTGTATCTTATTTGTGTTCTTCTATTTTTCGTTTTGTTCAGTATTCCAATGTGTATATTCCCACTCCTAAAATTAACAAACTTTCTCAAGATAAACAACTTCAGGAGGAATGCATAAACTATGTAGCTAGAAAGTGTGAGTACAAAGTAACATTTAACTTCAAGATAAAACCATTGATGAAAATCCGATACAGCAATATTAGGTAGGGTTGTTGTAGTCGAAGTATATGGAGGCTTGGATGAGACAAGCCAGCGAGAAATTTGTCGGGGGTTAAGGTTTTTGGATTCCGGATGGAAATCGAATTCATAACCTTTTGGTTGTCACTGAGATGCTCTGACGATTGACTACTTTACCCTTGAAAGTAGAGGGAAGGTTATAATTGGGAAGTACATGTAGCTTGGTATAGGATATTGTTGGTGGATGGTTACGGGCTCTATTCCCATCTTGGATCCAAAGCATGTCAGATTTTGTCCACTCTAACTAAAAATAAATGACCATTTTTGGGTCTCAACTCATGAACTATTCGTCAGAAGTTAGTTGTTGGTGACATTACGGTCTCTCAACAAGAAAGAAGACAAAAATAAACTGAACGATAAGGTGCGAAAATTATAGGACTCTCCGCAGGGATTTGTTGAACCAAAAAAGTTCTAAGTGAATGAGATTTTTGCCTGTTTAGCTTGAAGTCTACATTCAGTCTTGGTGCAGTTTGAAGTGTTAACAATAATCTACAGTTTTTCTCATGCTTCTTCTAGTTCGTCGCCCACCTTCATTTCGTGATGTATTTCAACTGTACTGCGGGCTTAGTGCTGGTGCAACGGTTCGTGATTTGTGCTCACGATATAATCCATCATTCTTGCGAATTGATGAACGGTAAATACTTAATTTTCTTTTTATTGGTTATTGGATTTTGTTGCTTATCCTCATTTTTCAATTCCTTTCTCCCTTCCTTCTTTTCCTTCCTTCTGTCCATCCTTCCTTGCTTTCCCTGTCTATCTTTATGCATTTCCCTCTTCTTTTTTTATTAATTCGTTAAAGTCGGAGAACATCGATAAAATAGTTCAAAAAAAGTCTTGCTAAACTTCGTGTCCGATTCGTTGCTTCTATTGCGCACGCAAGTAACTATTTTTATGAAACTGTTCACCGAGGTCGGGTATTCGGTGGGTTGAAGCAAAAATGGTTAAATACGGTATGTATTGAGGCTGCACTCTTTATTTAGCGTTCTTTGGGTCGCGTAATCTACCCAAGTTATATCCCTAGTGTATGAAATAGTACTTTTCTTCTGTCTTCATTACAGATGTCTTATTAAATGTTACTTTTCTTCAATCTCTGTCACAGATGTCTTATTCAGTTTGGCTTAATGAAAGGTTTTATTCGTCGTCTACACAAATTTCCTGTTCTTCTTCAACCGGACAGCTTGCAGCCATCAACAAGAAAAAGATTGGCCCGGTGAGTCCGCCTTCCTCGTATGCAGGACTCGGCTAATAAAATTTGATGAATACATCACTTTGATAAAATAATGTATTGTTTACATATATTCTTTCAGCTTTTATGTTGAATACTTGGATGTTTTTAATAGTTTATGATACCTTAGCGTGACGTGAACGGCTAAAAAAAATACCTGCAGCGCAAGTAAAACCTACACTCAAGCGAAGCTTTAGAACAAGGTTCGAGTTAACAGAATAGCGAATCGCTTTTGAGTTATTTTTTCATGTTGCTCTTCAACCAACTGAAAAATCGAGAATATATTCTCTTTGCTGAGGCAAAATACTTCCAGAAATGCAGCTAAGTATGCATATACATACTTGTTTTTACTTGATGCTAACCACTCGTAATTAGATACGCGGCCTTAGCTGATCACTAAGCTACCCTTCTTTGCGTATATTTGATCGTATCCAGTCTCCAGTAAACACTCCTTCGCTCTAACACTTATATAAAAGTAGTTTGCTGCGTATGCAGTTTTCAATGACGTGTAGAAGGCCAAAAGGGTTGGGAACTACTGCGAAGGACCTTTGCTCGAAAAATCAAGGGGTTTTCTTTACCTCTAAGTTTTGTGAGTTCCCGAAACCTTTTAGAGCTCCAGTACTCGCCACAAGCGCCAGCATGCTTACACATTCGCTGTTCTCTTTAAAATGTTTAATTAGAACCCTTAGTTAAACTCAAATAAATAAAGTTTGATAGGAGGTGAATAAATCTACAACACGACTAAGGACCTGCGCACAATACAGTCTTTAACCGTAGGAAACAAAGTCTGACTGAAGGTGCTATCGGCCCAAAACCCTCCAGGTGCTTTGGTGATGGACTGACTGATCACCCTTCCTAGTTTTCCTCAGATGGGCTGAACCTTTGTTGAGTAGACTGCCTTTTAAGTATGAAGTTAGGGAAGGCCTGCTTATTTATTTAGCATACAATTCTCTGCATTTTTATTTCCAGATGGTTAGATGGCAGCCATAATTATGACGAGATTTGTACTGAGACTGGAATGAGCCATCAAAACCTTGATGACATTATTGAAAATCATCCTCATATTGTAGTCATTTGGAAGTAAACGTTGAAGCAATGTTTCATAAAAGTGGGATAGCCTGACAAGTCGATCTTAGAAGTGCTAACCGACGGCTGACCACGTTATCTTTGAAAATGACTTCATAAAATCCAGATCATCACCAACAATCTGTGTTACCAAGAAGAAGGCATAAGGTGAGATCTACCGTCTTCTTGTCAAATATCTCAAGTCCGGACAAGATAGGAGGGATACCGACTAATGGGTTAAGTTGGAAAATAAAAGCTTAGCATAGTTTATGACGTGATATGACCAAAGAGCTAGGACTGGATCTTTTTATCGTCGTCCAAGTTAGATGTAAAGACTGTTTATTTTGCCGGCAGTTCCGTCTAAATATTGGGATACGTAGCAACCTGCGTCCTGAGAAGACACGCTTTGTCACAAATCCAGACTGTTCACCTCCAAATGGCTACCATCTCGTAGATATGCAACCTGGCATTTCAAGATTATTACAGACTATAACATTTATTGGCTGTAAAAATTAGGACATATATCTTCATAAACTTTGAAATATGAAAGCACACAGTAACTTATTTCTTTTTTTAAATTTGACTAGTTTGTGAATAATTCATTTAAGAAAGTAAGGTCCATGACAAAACGCTTATCACGATGTTACATCCAGCTATGTTGAATATGAAACTAGAGAAAAGGTATAATTGTAAGCCCAACCTCTGTCCTAAGAGGAGGAAATTTGGAACAAAGGTTTATTTTTCGAATAAAGTTTTACCAACGCAGGTAAACTTTTATTTATTAGAAAAACAGGTATTTACTGAATGGAAGCAGAAAACCTAATTTATGTGAAAAAAGAATGTCGCAACAGGCGCTTTTTTTCGGCGACCTTCACTACTTAAGAACTGAGTCTTCTAAGAAATTTGCAGAGGCTGTTTTAATTATGGACTTGTTGCCCTGGGCTGCCGTCACTGGACTCTGATCTGATTCCGCAAGATCTTGTCGAACTTTGTGATCGTACCTCGGATCCTTTCCAATGGGTAAATTCGGAGAGAAAGTTTAAACGTCCGGGAGCTCAAAACCGTGGAAACAATTTCCCTGAGGATCATCCTCCGAAAGTTAAACACGTGTTATATTTAACAAGTAGACAACGAGAACGCGTTGTCTGTGAGCCGACAATCAACGAGAAGGAAGCCCGAGTTGACTATCGCATGCAGACAACGAGAGCGAATTGTCTAAATTCACTTTTCACATAATTTTGGGTTGAATATTACATCTCAGTCTCATTAATAATTCATGAGAAAAAACACAAATTAAGTCACTACCGAGACACGGTTTTGATATTTGAGGAAGAGATTACATAAATTAAGCTAACTTTTACCTCGATTTTGTTCTCCAATACTGATTCTTTTGGGATGTATCATACATTGGACAGTCTTGTTTCATCAGATATCCAAACACCTCGAAGTTTTTAAAAAACCTCGGCTAACGCCTCGAAGTTTCGATATCCTGATGAAACACTCCTCGTGCGTGATATATTACATGAAAAATTGTGGCTGATCATTATTCCTTTGAAGACGGCCTGGGTTAGAACACGTCCCGCTGGGACGCACGCTAGCTTCCAAGCGAGGCAACGTCACCATCATCGTTCTCTATCAGCCAATAAACGTCACCATCATCGTTCTCTATCACGGATTTGTGATAGACAACGGTAAAATTATACGCGAACTCGATGGAAACATAGAAAATATTTTTATTTCCTAAAACTTAGTCTACATATCTGCAATAGTTGGTAACGATGGCACAAGGTAACCTTTTTTGTTTCCTGTCATTGCGTTGCTGATGACATTTAAGCTTGGTCTTATGTATGGGAAACGTCGTAAAGTGCAGGTAGCCGATAGTCGCCCGTATAAACTTCCAAATGACTGAACGCAAAGACAAAATGTTTATAATCATAAATCAGAAGACTCAGTTTGTCTCATTTTTTTCCCTCAGCAGCTGTCACTATTTCACCTTTGATTATTTAACGAAAATAATTGTATGATTTCTGACAAAAACGTTCGACGAAACGTTATTGACAGACAGGTTACATACGTCCAGAGTTAAAAAAAAAAAAAACAAGGGACAACTTTCGTTTAAGAAAACTGATGTCGAGCCTGGTGTACTACAAAAGAGTACAACAGCAGTCGCTACCTCCTTTGCGGCGTGCAATGGCGACCCTCACTGCCGCCTCGAATACTTCTTGGACTCCATCGCGTTTAAGGGCCGAACATTCTAAGAAATCTGCAGCCCCTGTTTCACTTGCTATCTTGTTCCCTTGGGCGAGCGTCACTGGAGATTGACCTGATTCCTTGAGATCTTTTATAACGTTCTCGTCGTCCCTCAGATCCTTCTTCAATGCGACCAAAATAACGGGAACTCTTGGACAGAACTGCTCAACCTCAGGGAACCATCTTTCCTTTACGTTGTCGTAACTGCTTGGAGAGTCAACGGAGTAGCAAATCAAAATAACGTCACTTCCAGGGTAAGACAATGGTCGAAGACGATCATAGTCCTCTTGACCAGCGGTATCGTACAGTTCGAGTTCAATTTCTTTACCATCTATAGTCAGCTCTTTGACGTAATTCTCGAAAACCGTGGGCACGTAGTCCGGAGGAAATTCGTCATTCCTGAAAACCATAAGTAGACAAGTCTTTCCGCATGCGCCATCACCCACTATGACGAGCTTTAGTCTGGCGTAGGACATTTTTATACCTAAAGATCAGAAAAAGGGTATTTGTTGTATTATTTTTTCAACAAACTTCTCAGTATTTAGATGTTGCATGAAACACTTTGAATTTGAGATTTATCACATCGCCCCCAGTGAATGACGTCCTACTAAAGCTGCAGCTGTTGCAATACATCTGTCCAACAATCCAAAACACATTGGTTACCACGCCAACCTTATGTCACCATTCATCAAATGTTGTTTCTTGCCGTTTAAGCTGGTTTAAGCTTTGGATACTCAGAAAATCCTTGAGCACCAAACGGGATACGAACCCGCAACCTTCTGAATGTTGGCCAGTCGTTCTAAACACTGAGCTACAAGAACTCTGATGGCAGAGCAAAGGTTACTTACGGTATTTAAACCTTGTGCGGGCAATGATTTCCTGGACTGCAAGCCAAATGATCTCAGTAAAATTGTGTCTGCAAATTTTTTTTAAGGAATTGAGTTCGTTTTCCGTTTTTGACAAATACCAATATAAATAATATAAAAGTAGAGTGCTGCGTCGGTAGTATTGAACGGCTTGTGGATAATCAAAAGGTTTGGGAAACTTTAGTGTAGAGAAACTTAGTGTATGAGTACCCAACGATTTGTTTCGGCAAAATTAAAACAGTGAGAAGAATATGTTATTTATCAGGAGAGGTCGTGAGATGAAAAATTCCTACATTTACAAAGTGTCTATATGGCCGAAGGATCAATTTTGCCACCCAGCAGTATATAAACCCTTTTAAAAGAGGTTATTTGTTATTCCAGTATTTTAAACCGATTTTTAAATAATGAATGGGTTGTCGGTGATCGTACTGTCATCTGGAGCTCTTATTTTCGCTTTTGTTCATTTCTTGTCCAAGTTTAGAATTATGCTGATTAGACTAAACGTAAACAATGACGTCAGCAAGGATTCGCTAATGTCTGGAACTCGTCAGCAACGCGGATAGTTGTCCGTTGTTGCAACCCGATGGTGCTGGCCATCGGTCTGGTGACAGTGCGGCCTGTGGAAAACGGAGAAGTATTTCGAATGTGTTGTTATCTGTCAACGAGATACTAGCAATTTCGATAGTTAGATTTGTACAAACTTAACCATCGCAAAGTTTTCACTCTTACATTCTCTCCTTGTAGCCAACAGACTTAGTTGAATTGTTATGAAAACTGACGTTATCTTTATAATTTTAACCCACAAAAAAACTCATCATTCACTGATGAATCCGTTAAAGTCTGAAATCGATACTTGACTCCGGGAGTCCAGGACATGCCGTTCAGTCGAGCCTTGCTGTTTTTGTATTACATTCAGTGTGTATCTTGTCACGGATATTTTTGAAGTGTGAGCATGATTAGGTAAGGTTCTAGATGTGCAGAGCTTGCCCACTGCTTCCTTGACCTAACACTGAGATAAACCGAATCAACAGAACTCTTCCGTGACGACTTAAGAAAGGTGGAAAACGCTTTAAATAATACGAAGATATGTATTTTCAGTGTGACCGACAGATAATCTTTTGTATATATACAAACGCGTCGACTCGATATATTACTGCATTATCAGAGTTGAACGGAGAAAATAAACTAATCTTACTTAGATTTCATGCAGTCGCTAACTGCTTGAATATTCATGTATTCAAAAGCACTAGCTCGCATTTGCTTAGCCTTATTTTTAAAACTAATCGGAATCTCTAGATTATATGTTACATAACGCAGATAACATAGACAGCAGACAGACTCTACTTTTTTGTCCAACGTATCTATCAGCTGAAAGTAAATTTGGCAAAATTATTTCTTTTTTACAGACAAACTACACAGCATTCCTGCTAGATCTAATTCAATAACCAATATACAACACAATATCGACTTGTAAATTAATTACGAATACTAAAGTTCTCAGCATGGTTTATCAGTCTTAAATTGCTCGAAGGCGTGTCATGGAACATGAGCAAGTCTCAAGATATTAGACAAAACCGAGATTTGAGATACCGTACTTTTTTTTCAAATTACGAAATCTTTTAAAGACTTCGTGGTCTCAGCCTGTGTTTATCATGATGTTGCATCAGTGAACTATTCAGGAACGACGGAGATACAAGAGATATTAGATACAGGAGAAATTAATATTTGATGAAAACCAGTCGATCAACCTAACCTTTACTCCTTACCTCAGGGCTTATGAGTGCGCGATAGACTGTTTCGACTTAAATTTCGCTTATACATAAAGGATGTTGTCTGGTAGTTTGGCGATCAAGAATTGGTCACTTCCTTCTGACACAGAGATCACTAAAAAGTCTCGGCTGAAAGCTCACAGCACACTAGATTATCTACGATGGGGAACTCCAACCACAACCAAAGTTTCCTATCCCGATAAAACGATTGAGTGCTTACATTTGACAACTTCACCGTGTGATAAATACTCTTCGTAAACATCGCTTATTAAAGGAAAGGTTCTGCAGTAACTGACATCAGTTTAAAACTGAAAACACTTAATCTCTAACGACAAGAATATTTACGATACTTGAGTGCAACTCGTTACAATAATCTATCTTTATTAGAACATTACCTTGCTGTTCCAAAGTCGTGCCACACTTCTGGAGACAGTTTACCCTGCTCCTTGATCTGATGTTTTACGTTGGTACGTCGTAAATTCCTGTTGGTATTATAATCTTTCCGGTTTTGCGATTGCCAAACGAAGTTACGTTCAAAGCATGTTTACGTGTAATTTATGTATATTTATTGCTGATGAATATTAATATCAATGTAACCTGGCCTCTATTATTCGTACCCAGGTATTCCGTTAATGAGATAATACATTATATACGAGGAGTGTTTCATCACCTCGAAATTTGTAAAATGCCTCGGCTATCGCTCAGGTTTTCAACAAATTTCTCGGTGTTTGGATATCTGTTGAAACATGACTTTCGAGTGTGTGATATTGCATCTCGAAAGAATCAGTATTCGAGGTGAAAGGTGGCTTAATTTATGTAATTTCTTCGTCAGATATCAAAACGTCTCGGCAGTGATTTCCTTTGTGTTCTGCTCATAAATTTGAGATATATAAATAATGTAGGAGTTAAGTTTCGCGTGTTTCTTTTTCTGATGTTTGAGACGTATGCTTTTATCTCAGTGTGATAAAAGTTTTAAATTACCTTCATAAAAAACGAGCGCTTTGCAAATACACATATAGAAAGGATGAACCGCTCAAAGGAGAATGGACACTGTGATGAAGTTGATAAACAGGTAATGCTGTTATTACTAATTAAGTTTACCATGTTGTGCTCATTTTTAACGAGTTATTTTATAAAGGTTACAGAAATTTAATGTTTAGTATATTCCCACAGAGTTTATGAACCACTTGAGGAAGAATTAGCTTATAATAGTGGTTAATGCTATAATATTAACAATTATGTGAGCTATGTCAATTTTAGGGTGCTATCCGAAGGTTAATATATAACTTAAAAATATCATCTTTTTATCATTGTTGGTTAATTTAGCCAGAAATTGCCCGACAAACATAGGAAAATAATAAAGTACATCAAACAGTACATCAATAACTGAATGAAGCTGATAAGTTATATTTAAATCCCTGACCAATAATTATGTAACAATAATAATAGTTAATGTCGAACACGAACTCAGTTCATGTGGGAGCTTGGTAAATCTCAGACAACTAGTGGACGTTCGTCAAGCTCGTTCTCTCAGGAAAACGATTTCTGAGCCCCAGACGGGAATCGAACCTGCAACCTTCTGATGACCGGTGAGACGCTCTAACCATTGAGTTACCACGATTCAGGTGGTGAGCTAGGGTGCAGGTTCATCATATGTACTGCCTAAGCGGAAGTCACGACATGATAATGATGTAAATACTTATTGTCGAACACGAATTCAGTTCAAGTGGGAGCTTGGTAAATCTCAGACGACTAGTGGACGTTCGTCAAGCTCGTTCTCTCAGAAAAACGATTTCTGAGCCGTAGACGGGAATCAGAACTTTCTTTCAACCTTCTTCCCGTTCGGGCTCAGAAATCGTTTTTCTGAGAGAACGAGCCTGACGAACGTCCACTAGTTGTCTGAGATTTACAAAGTTCCCCCATGAACTGAGTTCGTGTCCGACATTTAAGTATTTACATCATTATTACGTGACTTCCGCTTAGGCAGTACATATGATGAACCTGCACCCTAGCTCGCCATCTAAGTCATGGTAGCTCAATGGTTAGAGCGTTTCACCGGTCATCAGGGTTCGATTCCCGCGTCTAGGACTCAGAAATCGTTTTTATGAGAGAATGAGCTTGACGAACGTCCACTAGTCGTCTAATAATGATAATATTAATGCCGGTTAGGAATTTTCTTAGCTTCGTTCAGTGTCTGCATATCGACATTAAAGGACACTCGTTTTATGAAAAGATTATACAACACAGCTGTCAAATGTCATGCGCAAGCCTGGACTCCTAACTCGGCGACTAAAGCGCGGAAATTTCTGTTGCTTTTCTTACAGGTCTGACATCTGAACACATTCTCCGCGTAGACGAGAAAACCACTAAGGTAAGGTTTGTAATTTGTGCATGTCTCCATTGAGAACATTCTTAAACATTCTGAGTTTACTCATTCGTAATTTTCTTACACAGCTTCGAAAATTGACGGCGAAATTCAGGTCTTGATCAGTGAAAAACAACCTAAAAAGTTACAGCAACTCACGAATGCGTATTACGTAGGGCAGCGGCGTTACTTTACACAGTATTATATCGTATCATGAGGTTTTCCTGTCCAGACTTATGTCTTTGGCGAGGGAACAATTCTCTCGTTCGTCAGAGTAAAAGAATAGAATACCTGTTCGGACAGGAGAGTTTTATAAGCCTATAGATAACGAGACATAAGTAGTTACAATTTTTTATTCAACGTATACTTTTTTTTCTAATACATCTTCAGGGAAAATTGTTGCAAGTTGAACGTTATAACTTGTAATTTCAGCGACCAAAAGCTGAACGTGTAATAAAAGATTCAACAAAATCTATTAAAATTGGAAAGATAAATGAGGGTAACCTCTTTACCTGCACATGCATTATAATCCTGGATGAAATTATGGTTATTCATTAAAGTAGAAATTTGTCGGGGAAGGTCTTATCAATACAAATGCATTCAGCTAAGGTTAAAATTGTACACAATATTTACGATTACAATATTTCGCTACGGTTAGATAGGAAACTTGATGCAAAGAGATGAATATACCAATACATGGGCCAGTGTGTTTGGGACATCAAGACTGTTGGAAATTAATATATATATATATATATATTATTATGTCATTAACCTCAAAAAGTCACTACAGCCTGTTTCATCTGGGAGAATCTTCAGGTGACTCCTGTGCTTGGTATTGAGCCCTCTGCATTTCGTAAACCAAAACGTTCACGTATA
>JBAHVQ010000514.1:1083178-1114463 GCA_036872915.1 Nanipora kamurai
CCTAATTTTTTCATACAGCCTCCTAATTTTTTCATACAGCCACCTAATTTTTTCATACAGCCTCCTAATTTTTTCATACAGCCACCTAATTTTTTCATACAGCCACCTAATTTTTTCATACAGCCTCCTAATTTTTTCATACAGCCACCTAATTTTTTCATACAGCCTCCTAATTTTTTCATACAGCCTCCTAATTTTTTCATACAGCCTCCTAATTTTTTCATACAGCCTCCTACTCTAAATCTTAATGAAAACCCTGAGTGATATAACATTCATCCCTGATACAAACAGTCAAACTAGATTAATGGCAATGCCTGACCACTACTGCCCTTGTGACACTGCCAAGCCCATTGAAGCATCACTCACTAAAAACAGTGTTTCACAAAAGAACTACAACCTTGATGATCAACAATCAACTTTAAAGTTGAAGCTGGACAATTTTATTCAGCTGAGTGACAGATGTGGTCAAAAGGATTAACTCTTTCCTGTCTGAGGACTTTCCCCTTGACAAGTAAAATGATCTGGCATAAGCCAGAGTAATAATACTAAAGTCTCCATAGGTCACTGAGGACCTGTATGGACAGGAAGGAGTTAAGTAACTAGGTATCTCATCTAATGGAGATAGTTATTCTGATATAAAGTATTTCATACTTTTCCTTAAGGTGTACCATTATTATATATCAACTATAATTGTATTGTCATGGAAAAACCATCATATGCCTGCAGCAGGAAAGCCTTAGAGGTAAGTCAATTTCTAAATGTTACCAGTAATAAACACGGTGATCAACTCTCAGCACACAACTTAGTGCAATTAACCCTTTACCAGGCAGTGTTGCCAAATGGCAACATATTAATTTTACACTGGCTAGTGCCAGACGATTGTACTCGTCAAGGGGAGACCTCCAAAAAACCTGCCTGATAAAGGGTTAAAAACTATCACCCTTAACCCTTTACCAGGCAGTGTTGCCAAATGGCAACATATTAATTTTACTCTGGCTAACGCCAGACGATTTTACTCATCAAGGGGAGACCTCCAGAAAACCTGCCTGATAAAGGGTTAACTTTGCTACCATGCCTGCTGCTGATTGGTGGGGATGGAATTGGTAGCTAGCTATGCTGTCCGGAATTGGTGACTAAGCCACCAGCAAGGACTCAAGGAGTCCTCCTCCAACCAACGGTACCTACAGTACTCCATTCTGTGATCAACAAGTCACCTATCTAATACAGGAAAGTTAAAACAAAAGGGTTTGTAAAACAAAAGCAAAGGACAAAAAAATAATAGAGGAGAAAAAGTTGTCTTTATATTAAGTTTAACAAACAATATTCATTTTGCTGTGGTATGGTGTTATGAGAGCCCAGATAGTGTCACACCGTGATAAGAACAAAAAAGTGGCACAAATCGATATTGAAGTGTGTCCCTAAAGTTATTACCAATTTCTGAGGTCTTCATGGTGTCTATAAACTAATAGGACAACGAAAAAATGAAAAGTATCTGTTTTATGCAATACACAGTGGAACAAAAAGTATTCAAAAGGTTAATTGCAAGTTTCTGGGAATCTTTGTCATCTGACGTGATACACTAAATACCAAGGAAACAACAATGGCCTCAGAGAGTTAGAGACTCACGTCGTTGAACACTGCGTAGGCAGCCTTCAAATGGGTTATGGACCTTGCCGTAACTAAGAATAGAAAATACATATTATTTTCTATTTTGTATTCAGAGTTTTGGCAATTGAGTTCCCGAACCCATTGGTCTTTTTACATGTCACATGATCAGCCCCTGCCTTTCTCTATCGCTGGTTTATACAGTCTAATTTGATGGATAATATTTCTCTCAGTTATGAAAATCAGATACTGTTAGCACCTTTAAAGTGGCCTTGCAACAAGTTCAACAATTTGGTTTTGAAAAATTACACCCAGCTACTCTTGGATTCAAAAATCTGATCCAGTAAATCGGCTTGGGTAACACACTGTTCGGCCTAATAATGATGCACGGCCGCAACGGTTACTGGGAAAGGTAAACGTTGCCAGATGTCATATCGCATGGAAGTTAGGCGCTGAAAGTAATCCCGAGCAGGAACAAAAAATATGCGGCATTGAGACCTGGCATTGGTTTAGTGGAAACAAATACTTCCTACCGGTCTACCAAGTGACCTTGTAGTTTGGTGGCACTTGGCATATGTCCCCATAAAATTTTTCTTCCCGTTAGGAATTTTCCACGGGCCAGTTGTCCGCACGGGATGAAGTGAGGGAATTAACAGCATTCTGTATACATGAAGGCTGTGAATAGGTCAAATGTGTTATCTTGTAACTCAGATCGTACCTTTTCACACAATACATCTATGTTGAAACGCGAGCAATAGAAAGAGCGATGGATTTTGAGTTGTAATTGCAGACTATCAACGAACAGGCGGTAGCTGGACGTTCGTCAAGCTCGTTACTCTGAAAAAGTGTTACATGTATGAGGCCCAGATGGGCATCGAACTCCAGTGAGACGGTCCAACCATAGAACTAGGAAGCCTAAGATGAGATTGCGAGCGAAAATGTTCGTTCGATACATACGTGCTGCCGAAATGATGTTTAGGGTGTAGGGGTGTCATTCATCCTCCTTAGAATTGGGCAAAGTTATGATTAATCAGATAAAACAACTAATAGAGTATTTTACGCCAAGTTTTAAAAGGTTTTATTGGTTTGTACATTGTAACTGTATTTCATAGGATATTGTAATTTTTTATTGGGTTAAAATTTAACAGAGCCTCATTTACATCAGCGCCTAGTTAAGTCGGCTACGCTGTATAAATATCATTTAATAAGTAAATAAATGAATGAATAAATCATTAAATAGATAAATAAATTTGAATTTTAAGACAGACTTTAGCCGCCGGAGCTCGCATGGTTTCTCTCGCACTGACAATGTTACAGTACGATGTTATAGTACAACCGAATGGATAATTTTCCGTTGTATAATGCTATTCGGTGGATAAAATTTAAATTCGTTTATTTAAAGCATGAATTGGGTTGTTCACTATCTATGACTTATCCAGGCTTGCTAGAAGCTACCCAGGCTTTACTAGAAGCTATCCAGGCTTACTAAAAGCTACCCAGGCTTTACTAGAAGCTGTTGTTCGTCAGGGGGTTGAATCCCCACGAACACCACTCTCTTCCCCCTGATCTCCGTTACTACCTGTACAACCATCTCAAATTCACCATCCGTATTTTCATTTTTAGGTCTTTGTTTGTCTTTAATATGTGCAACATGCCCACCTACTAAAGAATTTCAGTTAAATTTATTTCACTCGTGGAAACATCGGAAGCAGAAATTGCTTCCCGGGAAGTACAAAATCATTCTCAGATAGTTCAGAATTTTTTTCTCCCCGGCCTCAATATATGATTCGAAATAATTGTTTTCTTCGTTTGTCCAGCCGAAGAACAGTGTTGCCTAGTGCCTAATGTTTTGTAGTACCCTGAGTTACCTAGTGCCTAATTTACACCGCTCGTAAATGTTTATCACGAAACGTTTCAGCCATTCGTTTAGCCATAGTCTGGAAACATTGCAGGGAAACCATGTTCCCGCAACAATGTTTCCATGTTTGCTCAGGGCTTCCTAAGTACTTGTCGCCTGAAACAAAACTATCTGACGTAGTTAACGGCTAAAATACTGAGGAGAAATACGACTTTTGCTTTTAACTGGCTCGCCTAAAATTTGTTTTTAAAGGTTTTCAGGTATTAGTCTTACTGAGATTTTACCATATCTGTCGTGTGGTATTTTGATTTACGAATTATTTGATTGTAAACATACATGTTCCTTATTAACAGGTGCAAATTGCTCGCACTGAACCAACAGATTACGAAAAAGGAACAGTAAAGAAACTGAAATCAACCCAGCTGGACAACCAGGAGTCAGAACTTAGACGACGAAAACGAAAACGTGCGAAAGGACCAAACCCCCTGTCGTGCAAGAAAAAAAAGGTTAAGGTGGATGGATCATCTCCTGGTTTAAATATACGCAAGGGCAAAGTAAGTTACCCTTTGTTTCTTTTTATTTCGTTGTTGGAAAGTATATACAGGATATAGTAAATTTTTAAATCTTGACTTTGGTTCTGAGGATTGTTACGTTTATTACTTCAGAGGCATTTCCTCTGAATGTTTGCTGAACATGAAAATGAAAGTCAAAAAGGCTCTATTCGCACATTTTGACTGCTAGTACTTCCTTCAGTAAGATCGAGAGCTGTTAGACAGCGACCGATGCCTTTTTCTTACAGTGTCTCAACATATACTGGACACATAAATTCACATAAATTGGACAATTAAATTAAGCTGTCTTGTTGATGAAATGCCAATTATATATCAGAATTCATGTACAATAGGAATGGTGTAAGCTAAACCCGTGACATGCACCTAAAACCTAAACCTTTTCTTATTACTGGTTGGAATTCCCCCTTTAGTTCTTTGAATATCAAGCATTTGTAAGAACAAAGCCATCGGAATGACTTTGTACTAATGTCGTAATATTACAATTTCATTTTGAAATAAGTAGAAATATCATATTTTCATTCTTTCAGTCTGAATATCGAATCTCGAATCTTGAGTTTTCAAGATCACATATTTCGGAATTTGTTTTCATCATCATACAGCGTGATTATATGTTACCTGGTTTTATCATACGTCGGTTGGTTCAGGTTTCTTTAGCATTTGCGAACTGCACAAATTTCTTAGAGTAGGACATTCTACACTGAGATTCAAGCGCTCGGCTACGCTTTATAGCTATTCCATGCGGGAGTCTTGTGATTTGGAAAACTCCAGAGTTTTTGTTTTTTCAAGAGCTCTACATATTGTGATGGGAGACACGCTTCTTAATCCTGCTTGACCTTCTTTCTGTCTTAGAACACCTCGTCGCGAAAACGCCGACCGAAGCGGAAAATTCCCACGCATGTTTTCGAGGCTTTGCAAGCGAAAACTTGACAAAATTTTGACGATGGCTAATCCTTGGCGTTTATTTTCGCACCGAAACTATTACGCAAAGTTTCCATTGTCTGGTAGGAATGTGCTTACGTAATTGACTTCCTGTGCCCGGAGGACTGCGACATCCCGTGACTGCTCACTGGGGGTCCAAGAGGATGAATGTACCACGTTTCGCATTTTGAATATGCGACACATTTCGAAAAACAAGTATAAATCGTGTGACAGAAGTGATGAAAAGAATCACTCCCTCTATAAATCTGTTGGTGTTATTAACAAACTGTTATTAACAAACAAATATTGGTAGCATTTCCAAAGCAAGTCACACCTTTGAGAAGGCTTTGCCATTTTGCTTCGTGAACTGAGTGATATCCTAAACTGTTCAGGATAGACAATTTGAATTCAAATCCCCGTGCGATCTTTTAGGAGTTTGCTTTGCTTGGGTCGTGTGCTTATCTGTCAGTTGCGGTCATGTTCACGACATGTGATGTACATGCATACCTGCAGGGAATGTATTACCCGGGTGTAAATTATAGAGCTAGAATTGCCTTTCTATCAGATTTAAACATGTTTCCCTCAGCTTTTTTTCACGTTCTGAGTTTATCTGGATTTGAAGATTACTTTTTGTCCCAAAATCAGCACATTACACTTTCATGGAATGAGCAAGTGGACTTTCTTATCAATAAGTACGTATCTTTTTATGATATATGAAACATCTCACGTCGACTGCGGTACCTTTAGTCATATATATGCTTGATGTTTGCTCTAAATACGTTTTTAGTGAAGAATTTATATTCTGTTTATTCCGCACATTTCAAAGGAAGTGAAAATAAAAACATTGGTCATTTGATTGCGCGTTTATCGGGAACACAATCTTGAAAAACATGGCTTGCACTAATTTGAAAAGAATACTGATGATGCTTTAGTTGTGTATTGAAGATCGTTTCTCTATTCTGTCTTTGTTTGTAATGTTTGTTAAAACAAAAACCAGTCTGACCCTGAAGGGAATTGTACAATTTGTAAGTCGTTGATGTGTTTCGTGTTAACTCATCGGACGTTTGCCATGTTCTAGTTATATCTCTTCCCAAATTTGTGTCCAGTCCTATTAAATTATTGGGAAGTCTTGTATATGTAACGTATCCTTTCTTGAGACAGTTGCGGTGTTAATATTAGGTGCTACAATGGACTCTATTATTCTGTCAATTCTTTTGCAACATGGCATGGTGTGCTTGTTTTTTCTTGTTATTTCTTGTCATTTCCAAATACTGGTTATGTTCCGTCTAGCCAGTGATGAAACTGCTCCTTACATTGTTTTTCTCCTGTCTGTCTGTTCACAAATACTCACACCAAGGCCAATAAAGGTTACTTTAGCAACCGATAATCCGTGTTTAGGCTTGTTTTATGGTATATGAAGCATAAATCCACGTGTCACATCAATTGTTTATCTTCAGAAAATTGTTTGTGTTATGTTGCTGGTATTTTAGGGGCGGCGGCACCAAATTTAAGTTGGGGGGCGAGTCGACTAGTACTATAATTATTATACAGAGATATACAATGATGGAAAAAACACTGAATGGCGTAGTGTATTTGTTATCAAGAAAATGTTGCTGAACGATCCGAATGAGTTAAGTACCATTGGCTCGATAGTCTACCGAGTTCGAATTACTCGCGCAGGATCGGGCGCAAGGCTAGCACTACGTCTTTTCAATACAAATCAGTTTTGCTTCCTGTTATTGTGGGGGATAAGGCCCCCACTTTAAAAGTTGGAGTGACCGCCCCCTTGCCTCCCTCTGCCACCGCCCTTGTATTTGATTTTGTGCTTCCCTGGAATATCCATTTTAGTACGTTAAGGGAATATTGTGGGAATAAAACATAACGTTTAGCTGAACTTTTTTGGCACATGTTATGTTATCCTAAACCGTTGATTACTCCCTGTTTATCACCTGTAATATCATCTCTAATGCTTCTCGTTACTATATCAATATCGAGACAATTTCACTGCTTTTGACGGCTCGGAGAGAAAACAATTTCTGTTCTAGCTGCAAACCTCTATAAGAGAAAACTCTTGAATCTTTCAGTACGTGGTCGTCGTTTGTTTTGTCACACCTGCTAAGTTATATCAGCCACTTGGCTTTGAATGAACTACATTTTGTTAGAGTAATCACCAATCAGTTACCGTTATTTTCTTTTTGGTTAATCCTTGTTTTTTGTATGGATATAACAAAATGTGTATGTAACTCTACTTTGTTTTGGTACTTGCCAACGTATAACTAAATAATATTTTACGGTTCACGAGAAAATATAACAATTGAACGAAGGCCGAAAACATGAAAATAGCCCTCCTAGAACTCTCTCTGGAGTTATGTTTTTATTTATGGAAAATTTCTATGTTTAGTTTTGGTTTTTGAAGTAAGTTAGTACCGTCTGACGTATAAATTCAACTAATGTACCATTTTTTGCACACGTCGTTAGGGTAAACATGTTAATGGTGTTTTGTGCACCACTGTTGCTAAGGATAACCACTTCACCTTTTTTCGCATCACAGTCTCATTTATCTACTAAATCAAATGAGCATATTTGAATTTTCAGTTTGAATTTGAATTTTTCTAAGCCAAATGAGAATAATTAAAAACAAAAACTTCTGGTTTGCAGTAAACAGCGCGAAAATAGTGTTTCACTTGCTGTTTTGTCAACAAATCTTTTCAATGGAGTGTGACTGTTGTAAAGACAAGGCTAAACGAGTTTACTCAGCTGCTGGAGAGGAATGAATACCCAGGTAGACTTTGTGTCTCCTTCCGGTCCACAGCACTTATAAGGCTAGTTTTATAGGCTATAAAATTTCGTCTGAGATGTTAGCGTAATAAGTTTGATTTCGCCAGTGCAGTTCCATTGTTCATGTTGTTTGAATAACAATGAATAAGTCATTATGAACTTGGACAAGATCCTGACTGACTGGGGATCAATCGACTATCGCGAGTTCACTTGGCTTTTTAAGTGGCGATTCTTCTCTTAAAAAAATACGATCTTAAAATGCGACGAAATTTCGTCCCGAACTTGCGATCTAACAATGTCACTACATGCAAATCAAACTGAGCTGCGTATTTCCGAACATTGCTTCTATTTACGTCAAGCAAACAAAATTAGGTTAGTTTATATTTATAACTGCCAAACCGGTTCTTTCCACTTTTAGCAATCGCCTTGGGGGTATTATAAACCCAAATTAAGCAAACATTACCTTTACTACTGGGAAATGATTTCCTGTAGTGCCGGAACAGAAATAAGAACTTCGCTGGTGGACGTAGTTGACATACATCGCATGAATTCAATGTTATATGCACAATATTCCTAATTTTAGCAATGAGTCAGACGTGCGTTCTAATGGATCTTGTCATGTGCCAAAATAGACGTCATTGTGCAAACGTCAGGATCTGTCGTCAACAAAACATTTCATAGGGAAGTGTTTGTCCATGGAAGACGTATATGCTGATTATAGCGAGGTTTTGTAGACTTTGCTTTGGTATATTTTCGGTTATTTATTTTCAAAATGATGTGAAGAGAAGCTATCTACTACATGTTGCTTTGGTTTATGTAATTGTGTGCTATTATGACCAAGTGTTACCTAGGTTACTTTTTATTGTATTTTTTCCTATTTAATTTGAAAAATATCTGTACATTTAAAGATGATGTGTTAAAGATGGTGGTTTGTGTGTTTTGATTCACGGGGAACGTCGAACGGTATGGATTTTTAATGGTTTTATTACCAGAGCAGATTTCCTTGTACTCCTTTCTTACTCCAACCTTACTCCAACGAAACCGAGGAAGACAAAACTGACGGATAATCAACTTCGCTTACACAACGTAATACAATTCCAACAACTGGTTGTCCCGTAGCTAAAGGCATAAAACACTAGCTCGTAAAACATTTTAATCTTATGACACAAATCATGATATTAATACCCTGAGTTCTGTCACAATTAACATGTGATTTTCAAAACGTTTTTCTGAAACAGTTATTTTCGCTTAGCTCAAGTTCTAATCGTTGCTTGCGTGAGGACATGCGCTTACAAATCTTTTAAACTTCTTTAACGTGTTTGAACATGGATCGCGTTAGAACCACAGTCCACAGTCTTTCTTTTCATTTGTTTTGAGTCGCATATTGGCTTCGATCTTATGGTAAAGGACAAAAGAAAAGATCAGCTTTATTGAATATTGACTTACAAGTGACATTTCAATGAGTACATCCGCTTCCAAATCGGGTTATTCGAAACAACTGGTCATATTTGATATCTCTGGCAAAACAAGTTCCGAGATTAAGGAAACAAGACGTTGTCTTTGTGGTATAGTTATGCTAACTAATAATAATATAACTAGTATCATTTCGAGCACTCCTCCTACGTATGATTAACTTAAAACAACGAGTATCCCAGTGTCAATTTCACTGACCTCTTACGTGGGTATAGTCCATAAAGTCGGTGAAAATGTACAAGCGTAGATTCACGGGTAGCGGAAACATTGCAGATGTTTGTATGGGGATTCCCTTTTGGGTGGTGTCATCAATATTTCTTACTTTGTTTTTGGTTAAATTCAATGTTGCTTAGTGCTCATGTGACGAGTCTTTGTCTTTCTTTCGATTTTTTGAGTATATTAAAGTTATCTTAATCAGAGTCTCGTTTGAAGTAACCGCACGCTATCCCGCACGAGTGTTTTAAACGAAGCCAGCACGATAGCAATGAAATACCAACTGTGGCTAGTGTTACGGAGTCAAAAATAAAAGCAACTGAAGTGGTAATCCCAGAGTGTTATACCCAAGGTATTGATACCGAACAAAAACTTTAATAATTCAAGGTGTCATTAACAGTCGTTAAACCATCAAATTGCACTTAAAGACTTTCATTTAATTGATTTGCCCGCGTGACTCAGTGTCTAGATCTTTTTTTGTCTTTGTTTTAGAAGATCCGGAGTCGAAACTTGTTGGGGCATTAGGTGGCTTGTGGAAGGTGGCTTGGCATGTTTGTCTCAATTGTAGGTCTTCTTGGCTAGGGTTATGTTTTGCGTTCTTAAATTCTTGATTATTACGGTGGATTATATCAGAACATTTTAGTTATAACTGTTGGTATTTCGTGCTTCGTTTGTCTTTGCTTTATTGATGACTGGACAAAAATGTCACGAGGTCGCTCGCGGTTGGTGGAAGAATGATTACGGCTCACGAGTTAGCTTAATCTGTGGGAACTACCGACGAAATGAAACGAATCTATCTTGAGCCGGGCAATTTCCTTAGAGTTGCCCGCGAAAGACAAAGAGGTTTATGGACTTCAGGTATTGGCTAATGTCCAGGTAGCGGCCAGTTGACCAATCAGCTAAAAGAATTAATCTTTATAAATATAACACTGCTCGACGAAAAGATTAGACAACAAATTAACCTCCGTGTGAATACCTTGTCGTGGTCTTGGGGCATGTTTTTCTTTTGTTGATGAAAATCGCGTTCCACCAATATCGATGGTGATACCGTAAAACATCAGAATGTCGTACTTGAGTAACCATCAAAATATGAAAGACTGCGAAAAGAACATTGCGTTGAAACTTCGCGCTGCTGGCGATGATCTAGAACGGGAAAGAGATGTGCAGGTTCTCCGCTGGAAAAAGGTCAAGAGACGTATCAGTGTCGTATTTTGCTTAGGAGTTTTCGTACTTGGGCACGCCTTGTTGAAACACAGAAACTGAAAGATGCATTCGACGAGTGGACTTCACTTTATCGCTGAAAGATGTTCAAACCATCTTCAGCGCGGCTAGTTTTCATTCGGGGTAGTTTTGTTTTAGTTGGGTAAACATTGGATAGAAGTGGTCACCAGTTCATTCATATTCGGAGGAGCGAACTGCTTGCAATACCCAAATTCTGGCTGGCATTTATGGTGTTCTGTCGACGAGGATCCGTTGGTGTGTTTTGGATGACTATGAATACTTTGCCGTGGACGAGGCATGCTCGGGACGAGCTTCTTTGCCTTACCTATTCGTACCTTGGAACTTATACGAAAATAAAAACAGCTTGTATTCTGACCTTTCTGGGTACATTTCAAGTCTAGTCACACTAATCATCAGTATTGAACTTGTTTTCGTTGGAGTAGACTTGATGGTATCAACCTACAACACTTCGCCTGAAGCCAACGCTGTCGAACCTATACAGCCTGTCTGAAGGACTTATGTGAATTTTGTATATAACTTGCGGTGTAATTATTGGGTTTTGTACAATTTTACGTATAGATAAAAATGTGTATAGTAGTGTAAATAACAGCTCCGTCACTTTGCATTGTGACGACAATAAATCGACACAGCTTTAACCGTCTCGGAAGGAAGTCCTGGACTAAGATTCATTTGATTTGAAAGTTTGACGTTTTTTCAAGAACTTGATCGAATATCCGTCCAGTTCTCTCAGTTTAGGAAGTCCCTGATTAGACCCAGATAATTTACATATTCCCATTGTCTATTGTTCTCTGGATCTTGCCTCGGGAGAGTCTAATTATATTGTTGTGTCATCGTATCTTGTTCCATTTGACAACGTACTCGAAATAACTTTGGATGGTTTTGAAAATGTTTTGCACAGATTAACAAGTGGTCGCGTGGGATGATTCTAACGCGTATTGAGTCCGATATTTTATTAAATACGCCGTCAAAAGAATACGAACTTTTTCAACGCGATACAGTGCCTCACAGCTGGAATGTCTCAGGGTTTCTCTTTCTTCGTGACACTCAAATCCTAATTACTTACCAACACCTTTGTGTTCATTCAAATGAAAATCATGTACGATGGATTTGATGAAGTTTCAAAACAAACCGGCTTAGTTATGCTGATGTTCGAGTAAGATGATTAGTTTGGTTTCGGCGCGCGTCGTGTAAGTTTTCTGAAATCTGTTTTGAAGGGGATTCCCTGATGTATTCTGAGATCAAATAAAATCGGCACGGTGTTTCCTAAGGTTTGAAAAAGACGACATATTTTGGACCGGCGACCCAGCGTAGTAAAATGTTTATTTTACCCTGCACTCGCGGTATGACTTCGAACGTTTTCTTGTGCCACCTGAATGAAATGGCCTTGGCCTTTTCTAACCTTGCTTTGTTGCATTTTACAAATTTATTACCCTAAACATTGTTTTGTGTGAAACATCTATCTTTGTCTCACAGTTAATTCGCAAGCGTTGACTGAAGTACATCCTGATGACAAGATTTCTTTCTTCTGCTATTTGTTTCGTTTTGTTGTTGTCGCCGAGACAGAAACCAGACCACAATGTTAAGGGGCATTCCCTGACTGTAAACAGTTCTCACAACAGAATTTTGCATCGGGGGTAGGTCATTTTGTCATCTGTTTTCGCCATTTATGGCTCCACTTAGCACATCGGCATTTGCTCAAGACTACAATCTCTCATACGCTTGTTTAATTTAGTTTTATTATAAGCGGCGGCTGAAGCACAGCTTTTACCAAACAACGAAAAGGCTTTCAAAAATTCTTATCACACTCCTATTTCAAGAGACTCCTGTCTGCGTCTCCTAGTTTTGAGACATTGGGCATTGGAGTAACGCCAAGGAAGTGTCATGACTAACCAAATACGGCATTTTACCTCTTTGATACTACTTTGTTATATTGCGTGTCATAACAGATACTAATTCTTGTTTATGCTAAAGAGATTCTGGCAGTGATTTTTCAATTATTTTTTAAGATATTTGGTCCCGCTACGAAGACGTCGCTGATGAGATTTTTTTTATTTCTATTTATCAATTCTGGATCACCCTCTGTGTCGTCAATATTGTGTCTGTTCGTGGCGAAGCAGTATAAGTATTAACTTACAGCCTTCTGCGCTAAACCAACCTTTGAGACAGTTTTTAAGACGGCTATAGTCGACATCGGGATATCTTAGTTAAATTCGATTATCTTTGAATAAATAGCTGTATGGGTGGGATTAAAAAGCTTTGAGTAACGTGCATTTATCTTACATGGTTACATTGCCAATTTTTTTCACCCGAGATTGTGATTAGTTCATTTAATGCAGCCTAACTTCTTTGAAATAAGGAAACGAAGTTTATGCTAGATCTTCTTCCATTTTACCGGATGTGAAAATGCACACCGCTTGCTTTTTTTTCTCTAATTAGAATTTCGCTTGTATCAATTTTGCTTTATCATGTCAAGTATACTGTTGCGTTTGTTGAGGAGACATACCTTTTATTTCAATGTTCGTTGTGTAGAAGTTGCTTTCCTGTGAGTCCCTCCTCCCTTTCAGAATCGCACCGTCAGCTAGTTACTCGTGTAGATAACATAGGATTGGGATCCGAAACGTTTTAATTGCTTCTTCTGAATTTGACGAATTTAGTTCGCCAGAAGTAAAATCTGGAATCAATGCGATGCAAGACGAAAGCGGACAATTAAGATTTGCTTTAGACATTAAATAATTTCGAAGTAAAAGAAGAACAACTGGTTAAATCTTCTAAAAAGTACATAAACGTTACCCAAAAATGATTTCAATGTTAGATTTGTTTAATATCCAATGTTTGTTTAGGTTTGCGATACCTTTACTTCTAGTGAAATAAGATCTATATTGTAATGATGTGAAGATTTCGTATTTGTTATGTCAGTTTGTGTAGGATAAGGTGCCAAGGCCGCTGAAGAAACGTTGGTTCGTACTGAACATATTTTTAGAAAGCTTGTATCATGGCGTTTCTACAGTGGTACTGTGCATTCTTTGAACACAACGACATGATAAGAATCCACGGAAAGTAGACTATGTCTTTCTATATCCTGTTGTAGTTAAAGTTAAAATCGAATAGTATCGGTCAATTTTACGTTAGAAGTCAGAATTTGCTGAATGGATAATTGGTTGACTTAATTAAAATCGGCAGAACCTTGTTTACGTATTCCAACGTTAAAATATTCCGAATAGGGCCCAAACATTTCTCCCGGAGCTAATTGAGGTCGGGCTTGAAAGATGATGTGAGGAAGCAAAAATAAGTAAACCATAAATACGTTATTTAGTATTGTTCTCTGATGCAGTCTCGGAGTAAAGATGCCCTAGTAATCCTAGCCAGAGGCTTACACTCGCACATGAAACACGATCGGCTGGTCTCCAGTGACCCAGGGTTTAACGCGTTTATCCAAGGTGATGTAAACCAGTTTCTATTTTTTGTCAGCAAAGGCAGTACTACTCAGTGAAATTATACAATATTACACCAAGTATGCTGGTCATATCTCTAAGCAAAGAAAAAACTTTACCTATTGTCCGGAGATTTGAACCTGAGACAATTGGTTTACTTGTCTAACGCATTCCTAACATGTTAAAATGCAACGCCGGGAGCAGAACATGGGAAAAGGTCGCGGGTTTGAATCCAAACCATGGTCTGGTGAGGTTTTCTTATTTTCCGTGTCGAGTCATCCTGCCAGTTAATTTTTTCCCCTCGTTATATTGGTTCATCAATCGGAGTAATGTCAAATGCCTTAAACCTGCACCTGAGTACATTGATCCGAATTTCTTTCCCACTTGTTTCTTCGGAATTATTATTAAAACCCTGGGTGGTACTTTGGAGACCAGAATATTGAAACTCCTGATGAAAGTCAACAGTGGAGACTAATCCTTATTTCCTCACCTTGTAGACAATAGAATTGACCATGCCTTAACTGCCGCTGGCAAAATTTCATATTTTAACATGTCGCAGACTTGTTGCTCACTCTAACGAAAGCTTATTCATAAATTTGTAATATGCCAAGTGACAAAGTTCATTTTCCTTGGCTTCTGATTGGCCGAACTGCCTTCGCGTGACAGTCCGGATATAGTAATGTGCACGGTTTAACAAATGGCATTACTTTTTGCTTTGTCCTTGGGAACAACGGACCGTTGTTGGTGAAGTTAAACCGTCTACCAAAAAAGTTACTGCTGCGACAAGGATTTTATTTCTCTGACAAATTTTGATGCAAATGGAAGGTAAATTCTTCCATCATGTTTGAGTTGTCATCATCGGCCTTTCAAATTCAAATTTCCCCAGCGATATTACACAATGGCCATCGTTTATCAACGTGCACCGCTTCGGAACAATAATAAGTTACAATTGACCTGTGACAAGTGTGCAGACGGAAAATATTGTAAATATTATCGTAAACTTCCTGGTAGCACAGGACTTTAATGTCATATAAATTATATATTAATGTTGCCTGGACCACGCTTTCACCGAAGAACTAAAAAACTAAGACATGTTATCTCCAGTCACCTGAACGCTTCTTGACTATTAACTATGCGTTGAATTGTCCAATCAGCCCATGTGATCAAGGATCACTTAGAGCCCTCCCTGGCGATATAATAGATTTACTTGAAAATCAAACTCGTGAGTTTCATGAGATCTTATCTACCACTTCTTATCTACCACTATCTAATACTGAAAAAACCGTTTCCCTTAAATCTCCAAACACTTAATGTGACCTTTAATGGGTTGAGCTTTGCTATCATGGATTTTTTAATGTCGTTTCCCTGGAGAGTTAGAATTTCTGGGATTCTATTAATGTCAACTTTTGCCAACAGAGTTTTTTTTTCAGTTAAAACTGATTTCGATGTGTTAGTACCGGTAAGACTTGTGTTTATAGCCGTAGAACCAAAATTGTGATGAAACTCTTGACTTCTATCATAAGAGGTGGTATGTATACTAGTTTTAAAATTACGATTTCCGATGATTCAACACCTGTGAATCGATCTAAAGTTTGAAATACTGTTATCCTGATTTCCATTAAACAGCGATGGTTTATATCGAACTCCTCACAATCACAAGAAAGACGAAATGGAACGATTTTGAAGGGGGGGAAATCAAATTTCTGTTTTAAACCGCGTTTACTCTACGACTTTTCCGGGTACGGCACGGCTTAAATTAGGTACGAGTACCGCTCTTTCTTCGACACGGCGCAAGCAATTATCTCAGTGTAAACGGTGCAGATCTGCTAAAATTTGGATACCCTTGCCCAAAAACTTGTAGGTCCCGGTACGGCCAAATTGCAGTGCCGTGCCCAGATTTCAGCTCTGTCGTGACCAAAGTCTGTAGTGTTAAGTTAACCGGGCTTTAGATGACAAATCACGACGACCTTAGACTGTACAACGATAAAGCATTCTTAATTGTTGGGACATGCGCGAATATTGTTTGGCGTCTGTTGATTAGAAGAGCATCTAGTATAACCTGTATTTTATAACCTGGTTTTAAGTGTAAAGGGCTTCGATTACTGGAGAAAGAACCTTCCTATATTATAGTGATCATATGAACTGAACACCAAATGCACAATCCACCGTCACAATTGTAGCAATCTCGATTGAGGTGATGGGAAAAAATCTTCTTTCGTCGGTGGTAACGACTGCCGTAGTAATTAAATGGAAACCACAACTCGGTGATGTTTTGGAAGAAAGCAATATAGGCAGATCTTCTCGATAAATGGTCCACTGGAAAACTGTTCGTGATCCAAAATAGGATTATAATGAATTTAGCTATTGTATGGAAATCTTTTAACCGACTGAAGATTTTAAATGGCCATAATTACCTCTCTTAGGTCATCTGAGAAACATGAGATATAACAAAGCCATTTCGAAACTAAGGAGTCAAACTTTCTTTCATAAACTATTACTTGACGAGGGCGTGTTGCAACATGTATTGCAAAGACAGTGACAAACTTTGAAGTACGAACTTTGACTCAGCAGTTTATCATGATTCCTAACCTTTGAGTTGCTGTAAAAGAAATATAACAGAAAGCCAATTTATCAGATGATAAGTTACCCTTAAAAAACTAGATTTAAACAAAACATTTGCTTCAAAAATGTTACCAAGATAAGTGGTCCTCGTGTTGCTATGCAAGCAGTGACGTTTCAGAGTAGCTCCTGATTACCGTTCAATGTGACGGATGTAACTCGTAAAAGGACGGTGCGACTTTCCTTGGACAATACTTCGTTTTGTTTGGGTTTTTTTTTCACAAAACGGTTTGGGTTACCTTGCTTTTTTAAAAGCCATCTGTTGCTATTTTAACCACTGGAATAGTTTTCTCAAGGTGCGTTCCTATCAGTGGACTCCAATCCAATTTAGACAGGATTTAGATTGAAATTAGGTGTGCTAGTTTTGTTCACATTGCCAATTTGAACTGCATTTGGGCTTTCCGTGAACTTGCTATGTTTAGAAGTGGGAAAGGAGTATATGGAATTTATTTTAACTCAGTTATTCTGACCATGGAAACTTGTCCATATCGAGTCCAAATCCAGTCCGACTGCATCCGGAGTCGACCGACTCCAACTTCTGCCCTTTTTCTGATTTTTCAGACAGCCTCAAACGGGTGCATTCAAGTCCAGCTCGAATTCAGTCCGAATCCAGTTCGATTGTGTACACATCTGCGAAATCTCAGTCCAAATCCAGTCCGAGTTTTCTGATGGGAATGAATCTTAAGTGATTTTATTCGATTGTGACTAAATTAAGATACGTATTTGTCGTATTCAAATAATGTATCACTTTCTCTCAGAAGCACTTTGGTTTATATCTGGTAAGACTGGGTTAACACATCACGTTTAATCTTGCCGATTCCTGACTTTGATGCATGTTAAGTTGAGAAGCAGTCAGCAACATTGCTCCGTGGCTCAACTTTGCCTGCTTTCTTATTACAAATCATACACCTCAACCAAAAATGGGCCCGACTTATCGCAGTGTATAAACGTATCCTAAAGACGTCTTTATCATTTCACTTCTTGAGAAACTGTATCGACCCAACTGTAACTCTTTCCTGTCCAAGGACTTTCCCCTTGACAAGTCAAATTGTCTGGCGTTAACCACAGTTAAATACTAAAGTCTCCGTAGGTCACTGAGGACCTATTGGGACGGGAAGAAGTTCCCGGTGGAAACACTTTGGAAATGACTTCAGTTGACGTCATTTGGGATATATGTAATTATGAATAAAATGATCATTGTACGAATCACGATTGTAATAATAGCAACTATAATATTAATCAATACCGTGGAAATTACGTAATCATAATTGTAACGTTTATCATTATACTAATTATTTATTTTCGACTGTAATTAAAATATTATATATTTGATATGAATTTTAACCCTTTCTTTGCCGACGGGACTTCAAAGTCTATACTTTAGTAAAGTATTTAGCAGACATGCATATGTAATTGTGGTAAACAGAGTTAAAATACAATACAATATAATAATTCTCCAGGGTGATTGGAAGGAAAACAAGTTATATTTTAATCTATGAAATCAAGAATTTCATGTAAAAATAATACTAATTGTTCTCGTAATTATTACGATGTAATTATTATTATAATGGTTATGACTGCCAGTCATAATTAAAGTTGTAATTTGATTGTCAACAATTCGCACTTATTGTAGGAAGACTATAGCATACATTTGTAACCTCAACACACTCCTGATTTTCGCGTTAATTTTTATGCCAATATAGTTAGTATATGAAGTGGTCATATGATGATGTTCTTCTTTCCTAAATCTTATTAAGTTTCACTGCATTATAACTATATATCTACAGACGTAAATTACAGATCTGATTCAAAAGCGATATTTTCAGCTTCTAAAGTTGCGCATATACAGAAACTTAGCGCCTGTTGTACGATGTAAAAACGTCCTACCTCTTTGGAAAGAAAGGATGCATTTGTACAAATGCGAAAACCAATATCTTCTTTCACTAAAATCCAGCAAATATGATAGCTTTGAGCGAGGTGTATAACAGCGCCAGATAGCCACTTGAACGCTAATTACAGTCTCTCAAAATGGATAATAAGTAATATCGCTTCACCATGTGGTACAAAGGTGAGTTGAATATCGCCCAGCTTGCACTCTCATTTGGTCACACCAGTTATTGCATGGTGAACAAAAAATGCTTATTGAACTGTATTAAGTCATAGCGCAAGTCCCAATGTGTGTGGCATCGGGTACATTGTTTAGAACTGTTCTCCCAGTTGTTCTGATAGAACAAGGCTGAAATTAATGTTCTTATTTTCTTGTTCCTACCGTGTCCATTTATCAGGTTTCAAAAATTTTCCGACTACACTTAGGCAAAGTTCTTCAGCTGCTACACTTTTTCTGTTTTTTCTTTAACTTTGAATTTATAAAAGTTCTTTTGTCCGTTTATTTAATCATAAACATAAAATTTAATTTAATCACAAATATGAAAGTTCTTTTATCGAACAATTGTCCGGTTCTTTTTGCTACGTTTTATTGAATGTTTTAATGCAATAGCTGACGCGTGACTGTTGTCTCAGAGAGTATAAAATCACTCTTTCGTATACGGGGCCGAGCCCAAGGTCTGTTCAACTAAAGTTGTTAAAATTTCACCCGATTTTAACAGTGTGCACAATACAGTATTACCACATTCAATATAGTGCAATAATATATTAATCTGTCCCATAATAACTGAATCAATGATTTACAAATGAAACCGTGACATTAATTGTACATTAATCCAAGTAGCTAACGCTCTGGAGTCGATGACTACTTAACATATAGAAAATACTCTCACTACTACTTTCAGTTCTCCTGCTCTAGTAAATTTTTGATATTACTCGGGAATCTGATGACTTCGTTAATTTGTTGACAAGGTCCACTACGTCAGAAGCTGAGCAGGGTTTAACCCAAGTACATTTGCTATGAACATAAAGTTACGAAGCTTGGTTGTCAAGAAGTAGTTCGGATATTACGTGCGTAAAACCACATTGACAGTTGTCTTTAATCTTGCACTCGTGCACTGGTCATTTTGAAGTACTAAGATTGGCACGATTTGTTCGATTTTTACCTGAAACTGTTTTAAATATCCTTCGCTGTCATGGTTTGCCGGCAATATAACTATAAAGCCTTCTTTTACCTTGAAATCGCCAGTCCGTCTCTGACATAGCAAGGTCTGTGAGATTGTGAAACTACTCCACTGATATCCACTGAAACTAAGAGTTACCACGTGATAGGTTCTTCACTCACGGGGCCGGTTACTTGAAATACTCCACTACGAGATAATTATTGGCTGCGTTATTTAGTTATTATAAAATTTAACCATTCTGTTAAACCGGGTTAAAAACGACTTCCCGGAAGATTTAATTTCTCTTTAAGTTTGCAATTGTAAACTCACCATGCAGATAATAAAATTTCAAGAAAACGTCATACATGACCTGATTTAGCAACAGTCGCTATGTTGTTCTCTAGCTGTAGTCAAGAATTTAATGATACAGTCTCTGGTTTTTAATGTACTCATGACCACAACCAAGTATATATTTTCACTGATGTGTCTAGTGCTGAAGAGGACGAACGAATGACGATCATACCAAAAAGACGACTAGTCGGAATCCCCCCTGATATTGCTTACTTAGGTCTACGACAAGTGCTTGTTCTCAAACATAAATACAAATTCTTTTCAGCTGCTTTATTTAAATCTGGATCTTTAACTTACGACGACATATTTTGATCATAGTCGTTTTTTAGCTACAATCAAACCATTGGAAGAATTTAACAGCAACATACAGTATATTGCGAAAGCGAATTTACATGTCCTTATGGTGATTAATTACGGCTCCGCCTACACGAAAGTCTTGTCCAGGACTTATATTTTTAGAGAATCGCCATGGATGAAACAGTTGTTCTGCAATACTTCTGCCGTGGCGCTGAAATAACGTTAGCGTAATAGTTCTGGCACTTACGGGGTTCTTAGCTGTCTAACCAATCGGAATCTGTTTAAGTGAATGGTAATGTGAGCCAGTTGACGTGCTGTTTGACCTGCCACTGGAGTCAACTTTATTCCTTGACTAATAAAAATTTATGTTTCTCCAGATTCACCTTCAAACAAGAAGTAAATATAACCATAAATGTAGCTAGTCATCTTACTCATTCATCATGATATCCATGGCCACTTGGCATCATAGCACGTATCTTACATGATCCCATTAGGTTAGAGAAACAAAAGTCGAAGGTTGGGAGAGCAAGGAGTGCCGCTGACAGTTCTAACGCAATGGACCAATGTTTTTATACCATTATCAAGCTCTTAAATTTCCGTGTGTTTTTCAAAAACTCGATGGGAAGATTAAGAAATGTAATCTGTTTCCTTTTGTAAAATTATTGGTGAAATAAATAGAAATAACATTTGTCTTTCTATTGAGCGTTAAATTCTCCTTACCGTCCAGGATGATGTATGAGATGGCGTGAGCTCTTCCACGTTTCTATGGAATCACGGAAACGCAGCCTCCAGCAATCACCGCGCACGTAAACATACGTACAGAACGGGTGTCTGCGTCTGAGAAATATTGGGCATTTGCATTGGATCACACGAAATGGTGTTTGTATTAAGGGAGTAAATCCATTCATCCATTTTAAGATAAATCGTACTCACAGTACTCTGGTACTGTGAAATTTCCTTCCCTTGATATAGACCCCACTACATCTGAGCTGTCTAATTGACTTCCGAGCAACTAGACAAAAATTGACGCAACACAGAATACAATACTGGTGAAAAGGTTGAAATCTTCTAAATATTGGCCTTGGTTTATTGCTGTAAAATCACATGACTCAGATGGTCAACTTCTCTTGGAACAACTTTTCTTGAAACGTTTCTTTAAACAACCTAATGCTAGTTGGTATTGTCGGTCAGGACGATATTACTTGAACAGCAAAAAAAAGAAATTCTGTTGACTTCGCTGATAACTTCAGTTCCATTGCGTGACCGTCCTATTACAGCGATGACTCAAGAATTATTTTGCGTCACTTGAGCATTAGTTCCAAAGAGTGTGAAAATTTAAAAGTAAAATTATGGTTGTAGAGCACATGATCACTGCACCAGTGCCAAACTGCATCCGCAAATTGTTTCACTCACCTTCAGGACAAAGTCAAAAAAGGAGAAAGTGAAACTCAATACAATTATTAACTGTAAAGTTATGACTCAGGTTTTAATGAAACATCAACAAAAAAAAACAACAAAAGGCTAAACTAAAATTGAAAAATGTCAGATATGACCGGAGAACGAGAATCATCTAATAGCAAAAGTTTTAATCTAGGCCATACAGCAGCTCTTTCGTACCTGAAGTAACTTGATTCTCTCCTTTATCATTGAGTTCAAATAGTCCAGGCCAGACGCCGCGGTAGCAAATGAAACTCGGTCCACTCTTTCCCGGCTGCAGTACTTCGCCAGCTTATTTCCAGTGGTCTCCGACCTACGGAAGTAGTGAGCTCAGATGATATGGAAGAAATGAAATTAATAATATACTAAGACACGATGTACCCAAACTGGCTGCTTGGCTCGGAAGTTAGGTTCATATGGAACGCGAGCAAACCTCACTAGAGCATAAGAAATTGCTCGTTTAGTCGCTTGCGTTGGTCCCTTCTGATGTGATCATCGTTGTGTATGTACTCGGTTTCTACTATCCAGGTGATCTGAAAACACGAAAGTGGACTGGGACTAGTTATCAAATAGAAATCCATTTTCAATTTGGTTAATATTTCATGAACTATATAAAATTATTTTCTTAAATTCGTAATGGAAACACTTATCCCTTTACTGAATACTGACACAAGATTTCAAACAGTTTCACCAAATACACAGAACGTTACGATTGATTAAAGATATGAAACTGGAGTTTGATTTGCCTGCTAGTCCCAGGCCTTTTGGTTGTGGTCACATCACCTGGATAGTTTGCCATGTCCTTCACATCGCGCGTGAACCAGATTTAGGAGACAAACTTACGAAGTACAATATGAATTTCGTTTTACATGCCTTGCTTTAACATTTAAAGAAATCGTGCTATTTTCGTGCGAGAAGTTAATGCCCTAAAAAGATACTGCAATTTTTTTTCTCGCACTCGAGTTACAAATTTTCAATTTTTATTACCTTCGGTTACGAAATAAAATAGCAGTGAATACTAGATCTCACAAAGAAAGACGTGTAGAAAAAATTGCTGCACTGAAAAAGGTAATTTGTATAAACAAAGTTGAACGTTTTCTCTAAAACATTTTCAAAATTGCACTACTGCTTATGAATCATTAGAGCATTAATAATCCTGCATGAGTAGTGGCGGAGCTGCATCGCTAATAAACTCGTAAATCGGCTTGTACTGTATATCTCGTACATTGATTATTTTCTTACCTTTTCGAGTGAGGTGTGCTGATTGGCATTTCATTTCTTAGCTTTATATCGTCAATGCTGTATTTTCTTCGCCTCCCTACATTGCAGCAAGTCCTGAATTAGCTGTAGGAAATCGTTTTAAATTAAACAATCTCATTTTCTTACGGAGATTTAAAATCAGCATGAGTTGACTTCGGCCAATTAGGCCAAAAACGCTCGTTCGTTATTGTCAACAACTGATCACTGGCACAATCTGGAACTACAATGTTAGACTCTTCAAATACGTATTTCTCGAGGGAAAAAAGGGGTTATTCTGGAAACATTTTCGCATGTTGACATCGTTCACACAATGGTATTATCAGCTTCGGACGGTAACAGATTTGATTTTTTCCCTGTATCCTTTTTTCCATTAATTTCACAACTCTCTCTCTCCCTTTTTCTCTCTCTCACACACACACACACACTCAATCTATCTCCTTTCTTGATCAATTATTTGGAATTGATTAACGGTTATTCCAGTTTAAACAATAACACAATACATGTCATCAATCTTAGTTTGAGACTGACCATCCTGTTACAGTAGGGCAATTATTGAAATCATGCCAGATTCCATCAATGTTGTTATGTAGCTTAATTTATGCATTGATTCCATTCGTATCTCTTCTAATCGATCTCTCTTAGGGGTCTGCCCTCTGGCGTTGATTTCAAAATTGATAAGATACCTTAATCAGACATTTTTGTGCCTTATCTTGTCACCAACACGTGTTCCTGTTCACATAAAGTTTTCATTTTATAAATTGGCTATTACCAAGAGAAGTATTTCAATTTTTTTGTGGATGTTAGGGAAACCTGTGTCTATGTTGGACAGTCTTTGATCCACGCTGTCCTCGCTTAGTAATTATCAAAAAATGTCTGGGAAAATCGTGTTAGGTCCATGGTAACAGGTTTTGTTTGGGAGTTTGTAATCGATATTTGTCGGCTTTCCTTTTTTCTTTAGTTCTTAATCTGCCAATCACAACAAATCGTTGACGCAAAAACACGCAAAACACAATTTTCTACTATCTTTATTACGACTGCTAAAAGTTCTTTTATTCTCAAACCCTTGCCTGATTACCCTGCTGCGACGTACTACTTCCGTCCTTCAATGTATTCTAGGGAAGAAAGAACATTAGATTGAAGTTAAAAATTGCTTTGTCACTACAAGAAGTTTATCACTCAAAGAATTTGAGTCATCATTGTATGCTAGGCAGGTGATGTGCAATTATAGTGGAAATCTCCATAAAAATCACACTAGAAATCACCACTGTAAGCGGGTCACAAGAAGGAGCGACGTATTTATTTAAAAACAATTATGTTTGTGTTAAGACATGGACAATTATGTATGTATTTATACGCATGATTGTTGCTCGCGCTGAACGGAGTCAAATCTACTTTAATAATTTAGAATAGCGATAAGAAAGTAATTTTACACCAGTTTATATTAAAAATTGCTTCAAGAATATAAATTTGTAGTATTCCTTTCATCGCTTTGCCTTCCTAGGAATGTTCAGCGTAACTTCCGATGTTCGATTATCGACGTCAATAAATACCGTAAGAAAGTTTAAATTTGCTTTTGAAATTGAATAATTCTTCTAACCAATATTAATCCTTTCTAGGTGTGCCCTAAATTTACTGAAAACACAAGCTAAAACACCTTTTTTGATAATCATTATCGTTTATCTTGTTATCGTGTGCTTTTTTTTCAGTCTCTAAAATGGTTTTTGCTGAAGAACGCGCCAATTCCACGGAACAGTATTCCTTTAATTATTCTTGCAATATTCACGTGCACACGGTCTAATACAATCAGCATTAATCCATGACTGACAAATTTACAAAATAGCCTTGTTTCCATTAAGAACTGATGTAATGGTCGTGCCTTATACCGTTGTGGATGATTGTTATAGACTGATACTTATTTGCTTAGGTCAACCTGTATCAATATATTGAATAATAATAATATATTGAAGTATGCGTCGCTCTGTTAAACGTTAGGATGTGTGATCCCAGCTGTGGAAGGGTAACACCGTAGTAACAGGGCAGACATGCACCTTTTGTCGATTAACTTACGCTGTCGTCTGTGGTTTTTCTTCCAAAAATGAAAATTTTGAGAACTTGTTTAATAACCAATACTTGACAAGTCTGCTCGTTTTATGGAATTTTGATTTAGCACAGAAGCAATATTCTGTATAAGAAAACCATAGTCAATGTTAGATCACTTTCTTATTTCCTGTCTACTAAATATTCACGATCCTGTTTTATCAGTAGACGTATTTCTAATCCAAGAGAATAAAAAGTATCCAAACGCGATGAATATTCCTTGGCACCTGCAAGCTTGAAATTGCAAAATCGCGTACAAAGACATAGGTTTTCTGGCGTAGTTTGCCATGTTTAATTCATGAAATTTCAGGACTTACTAAAATATTTGTATCAAGTCAGTTTTGATCCAGTATTATCTTTATTCTGCCATGCAGGGGACAAACCAGCCATTTTAACGCCAAGAATTAGAAAAGAAACGACGCCTGTTACTTCATATAGCAATAACTTGTGAGATATTCGAATGTTATTTCATCTCGACATCCCGCTAATGTCTGGTTTTTATTTTCACATCAGTAGTCGCTTAGCCTAAAATGACGATAAGAATCTGATCACTACGTTTGTGTGCACGTTCCATTTTTAAACGGCTATTTAATGGCCCAATGTACTACAAATTACCCCAAATGACATTCACTATTTCCCTTTAAAGCCAGAATGCTTTGACTTTTGCTTAGCTGTACGGTGTTCAAATTGTTATGTTTTTTTTATGACAAGGCGCGTAGCAGCAGGTTTGTCAATTAACATGTTTACAGTTTTTAAATTAATTAAAGGTAAATGATTAAAAATCGCAATTACCTTTGCTTCGAACATTTATCTGAGGTGAATGTCGTCAAAGGACGATCACGTCACCCCACTGTAAATCTGCTAGAAGGAATTTAGTTTAAAGGAAACGTGCAAGTTATTTATTCTCGGGAATATTCATGCGACCTTTGTAACAAAGAAACCATCTATAAATGTCCGAGTAAAGTTACAAACTGTCCTTTGTTTTGGATTAAGGAAGTGAAATGTCGGAGAATAACGGGTTGTTTATTGGAGCAACACTTACGAAAGTCATCTTGCTTATTTTAAACACCTTTGGCAATTTATTGGTAATTCAGGCGATCGCAAGATCCCACCGAATGAGGACTGCGTCAAATTACCTGGTGGCTAACCTCGCTGTGTGCGATCTCTTGTCTCCATTGCTTAACATCCCCGTGGACATTTCGGTAGGGATCGCTCAGAACGCCTGGCATTACGGGCCGGTAGTGTGCAAACTCATTTGGCCTTTAGGCACCTTGCTGACGACTTCTTCGGCTCTAACCTTGGTTGCTATATCAATTGATCGCTCAAGAGCTCTGCGTCATCCGTTTGTCACCAAACTAACTATTCGTCAATCGCTCTGTATCATTTTTTTGATACACTTTTTTTCTCTGATCGTCATTATTCCATACGCTATGGCAAGCGTCGTTATCGATGGCCAGTGTCGCGAAGACTGGACTGAAACCTATTTCACACCAGACCAATACACACTCATTGTTTTCCACGTGCAGTACCTCATTCCACTTGTCATTCTTGCATTCGTTTACGGCGAAGCAGCCTGTTATCTCCGCCGCTGTACTCGAAGCCTGGTGCAGTTCGAGGGAAGCCAAGAAATTGAACCAGCAGAAAAGCCAAAGGAGGCAAATGCCGTGAAAGGGCATCGATTTCAAGGAAAGAAGAATTCCCAGAGGTCTAAAAGCCTCAAGGTGCGACGAGAGCAAAATACACGAGTGGTGAAAATGTTTGGTGTGGTTGTTGCAGTTTTTGCTGTCTTTACGCTACCGAATAATGTTTGGTGGTTGTTGAAAGATTTTGGAAACTTTTCAGACTATAAACACCAGGAGATCATTTCATTCTTATGCATAATGTTTACATACACGAACTGTCTTGCCAACCCAATCATCTACGGAACGCTTTCAAGGGATTACAAAAGCCATTTCTTGCGATTTCTCACCCTCGGTCGTTATGGAAAGAATGGGAGTGATTTGAGCCAACGGACATCACGCCTCCAGTCTACTATCCGTATGGCCAAGCGATCTTTAAGAGAGTTTGGCAGTGAAAGTACCGGAAGAAAGAACGCAAGAACTATGGTTTGAATGGTAAATCCTGCCAGTATTCAAAAGCAAACATATGAAAAAATAGTTGTATCCTCCGTTGGAGCCTGCTATCTAAGATCACGTACGATTTCCCTCTCGTGGTGACTGGAATGATCCACTTACGTGCATGGAAAACGTTTGTGTAGTTCAGTTGACGTTTCTAAGAATGAGAAAACAGAGGATAGAACATGTCAGTCATATATATCGATCCATTAGCTTGGGTCAGCCATACTACCCGTTTGTATTACAGGAAGTATTGTAATTATTTCCAAAGACTGAATGCGGCATTAGGGATTCAACATCGCTATTAATTAACGGGGTTCCGAATCAGAAGACGACAGTATATATACGGCTCCCTCACATTGGGAAAAAAAGACAATATATAAATCGACTAAAAAACACCGCACACGGTTTCCGGAATCTAAAACATTCCTTACGTTAAGCCCCATCCCACGTGGTATAATGACATTAAACCTTGTGATCACGGTATATTGCTGCCAGGTGGAGCATCGTCCATCGTGTTCTTAAGTCTATTTTCCACTAGGTGACATTTTCCGCACGCTCTTTCTTTTTCTTGTTTCTCATTCGTTCTCATTAATTCTTGGGTTGCCGCGAGGTCCAATGAGAAATAAGGAAAAAGGACTGCGTGCGAAAAATTCTTATAGTGGAAATTACACGTTAAATTCGATTGTGTGCTCGTGTTCCCACAAGGATATCTCAAGTTTGATAGTTTAACTATATCGGCATTTGTCACATAAATGACCCTCGCTGCCCATTTTGCTAGCACGAAACGCTCGTGGCCTTTCGAAACAACACGATTTGACTTGCTTAGGTTACAGAGGGTCAACCTCCCAGCTTTGCCTATGGAGAGTTTTGGATTTGATTAATTTCTCGCGAATACACACTGAGTTTCGAAAAGTTAGCAAGAATAACATTTTGATTGATTGATTTTGACTTTAATCTTTAGCGCTTAATCTCTTCATCTAGAAATAATGGGTTTCTAGAAGGGAAAAAAAAACAATTACGATGTAAGTAATATGTTAGGATAAGACTTACTAAAATGCAATAAACATATAAGTTTAATTCTAAGTATGTCCTTTTTTAGCTATTTATAAATATTTTCTGGATATTTCTAAGAATTCTTGGTTGTGTCTGCCCGCTTAAAAAGCCGACATGTAATGATGGATCCACATACAAAGTAATTTAGAACCTTATGCTATATAGGAAATAGATGGGTCAACAGGCTGATTGGACCTGCACCTTTACCTTTGCAATCCAATTTGCATTAAAAACCAGTCCAGTTACCATTCTTCTTTCAAGTTTCACATTGTTACAAAGGGCCTTAGGTCGAAAATTTAGAACTTCAACCCAAGCTCGACAGTCTACCAACCTATTACCTTTTTACCGTTACCTTGCCTGCCAGGTGGTCTCCTTGTGATAAATAAAATTGTCTGGCGTCGACCACAGGAAGACACCGAAGGGTGCCAGCTTAAGAAAGACTTGAATTTGAAATGCCACTTGCTATTCTACGTTTTAATAGATTAAGGAGTTCTGGGTTTAGAGGAAAAAGTTACTGATGAATACAAATGATAGAAATGATATAGCTTTTGTGTACTGAGCCGGCAAGATGTATTCTCAAGGTTCTTCATAATACGTTGTTGTTTCTGCCCATTAATAATTTCTCATGTAAAAAGTGAATGCAATTACAACCGTAAGAACTCTTCTGTCTGAAATTGAAAAGTTTGTTATTTTCTGTTCATTCATGCTGATGTTTTTAAAACTCGATCTAATGTACTAAAATTAGCTCTACTGGAATCTGTAAAAATGAACGTGACCGCACAGTTAATTCTTTCACAATTTGACAGATGGGCGGATCAATAAAAACGAAGTAAATTAAACTACAATTAAATTTGACGTTAAATACCCTTTGACTGTAACCTTTCGTTGAGCTTTTGTCAGAACTCAAAATAGTGAATTTGATATCAATTTTGCACCAGTTGGTTATCATAGTTAAAAAGCTCCACTCCATCAGTGAGTTACCTGCAGACACTTTAACCTTGGGTAAGCAAAAGGTCGGGGACCTGAAAATGGGATGTCGGTTCTTAGTGTAGAATGTTTTTTTTCCCAACTTTTTGATATATTATTACAACTTATGATTTTATGATATATATCCAGACTTTAAATTCGATTCTTCTCGATAGTTTCTTATGAAAATTGCTATCAGGGCAGATGTTGCACTGAAGAATAAACACCATGATGAAATACTTTACTTTATTAAGACAAACTTCTCTGGAATGAGGGAGATGAATTTTAAGAATTCATATCCATGATAAATTTTGGAAATTAGATATGCAGTTACACCTGTTTGTACTGAATGCTGAACACCAATTTGGTTCATGCGGGAGCTTTAACCAGTCATCCGAAGCCGAAAAGGTTGCGGGCAGTGGCGTAACGGAACCTGTGGGGGCCCTTAGGAGATTTTCGTCTGGGGGCCCTTCTGTTAGGACGTAACTCTCCCTTAGTTTAGACATACATTTTAAAGTTTCATAGCTGGAGAGTGGACGCTGAATATGGCCAAAACTTGTTTACATTTGCCCGAAATACACATTTACAATTGGCATGAAATTAATATCATTGCCATATTTACTACAATACAGTTATGCTAATGAGGTGACATATTTCATTGGGGCCCCTTTGATGTCGGGGGCCCTTAGGAGTTGCTCTAAACCTGACATTAGTCCATTACGGGTTCGATTCCGTCTATGGCTCAGAAGTAGTTTATCATAGAATAACGAATGTTTGCTGGTCGTCAGCACTTCCAAGTTGTTGATTCCGTGGCAAACATTCCATGGCATATTAATGGCCATGGTCCTTGGTTTACACACGTTTTGTGGAGAAGAACGTAAAGAATATATGGGTAAGTCAAAATATTCAACGTCTTCACTTAGGGCGTCCGGTAGTCTTGTTGGCATAGATCATCAAACATCTTCAGTTAAGGAACACCAACATAGCGGGGAAGACTCCATCATGTATCCTCGAGATGTGGGTTTTTCACTGGTTTTTGAACTGTTTGGTTTTTGATAGATAGACAGATTGATCGATAGGTCGATCGATAGAAAGGTAGATAGATAGATTGATAGATCGATCGATAGATAAGTAGGTAGATAGATAGATAGATAGATAGATAGATAGATAGATAGATAGATAGATAGATAGATAGATAGATAGATAGATAGATAAATAGATAGATAGATAGACAGACAGACAGACAGACAGATTGATTTTTATTTAAGCACCGTAATTCTATCAGAAATAAAATTACAAAAGAATTTTAGCTCTGGTCTACCTAGAAGCCGTGAATAATACGTGAATACGTGAATAATATAACGTATTTACACATATGTATACTTTTTTTTTGATAGATAGATAGATCGATTGATTGATTGATCAGAACAATTATTGGCAGAGAAAAGAGAGGGTTACAGCATATTATCGCGAGGAATTTTTCCGGGTTACGGACGAGTAACTGAGCATTGATTAAAACAAATTAAAAGTGAAGTTTGTTTTATATTTCATGTTAATTATGCTCGTCAGCTTCCTTGCCAAACTAAGTGTTTTGGCGGCGGGTGACATGCTAATATTTTAGTCCTGACTTAACCCTTTACCAGACAATTTTGCTCGTTGAGGGGAGGCCTCCTGAAAACCCGTCCGGTAAAGGGTTAACTGCGTCCATGTAACCAGTCTATTGAGTTGTTTCAGAAAATGGACACTAACAAGAGAGTTAGCAAAGTATATTCTTCGTCTGAGTCAGAAGACGGTGCGTCCGCAATGTTGTTGAATCACGAATGGTGACAAACTGGCGTCAAAAGCTGAATTCAGGGCATCAACGAAGATTTGCCTGCGTTGCGGGCTAAATTTGGTCGATAACAGCGCTTGGTGTGCGGGAGTGAACACTTGCGCTGAATACGCTTGAAAT
>JBAHVQ010000514.1:1114554-1165403 GCA_036872915.1 Nanipora kamurai
CTATTTTGTTTGTGGATTGCAACTTTCGTTTGTGCACTTATATTTTCTTTTCTGTATTGCACATAGGGGCCACCGTAGAATGTTGATCAACTGGACGGTTGCCTTATATAAAAATTTTTTGAATGGTATTTATCATGACTCCGTGGCGCAATGGTAGCGCGTCTGACTCCAGATCAGAAGGTTGCGAGTTCAATTCTCGTCGGGGTCATTCATATTTTGACTCATCATATTTTCTTTCCCTTTTTCTCAGAAACGTTTTACACACAGCTTTTCCAATAGATATCGCCTTAAGTCAAACTTCATAACCGAAAATAAAATTTTAACCAAACTGACTGGCTTTTTACGGGGAGGAAGATTCTTCTAGCCTTGTACTCAGGCCTCTCAATTTGTCGCTCATGTTTGTTCATGTTAAAATATTCATCACCTGCCCGAAGATATATTTCAATGATTAAAAATGAAATTTACCCAAAATCTAACAAGATAAATTGCAGTTTTCCTAAATATTGCTGACGAAAAGCTCGCACTAATTATAACGTGGTTGTCTAACATTGTAAAATTTAATTTTATTCATCCCTGAGACTCTCGGACGTTTCCGTAAAGTGCTCGGGTTAAACCAATCATGAAATTTTAGAGAATATGTTACAGGGATAGAATAGTTCTCTGTGTTTATCTTAATTCGAGTTAACTGCGCTCCACCTCAATCCATTCATTCAGTGTGTACTGCAATTCAATTGTGATTAAGTTACCCTGATTGGTCAATCGCATTTGTAGTCTGCACCCCCTACCAAGGTCATGAAGAATTTCCAGGGTACTTCCTAAAGTCATACTGTAGATGGAAATTTCAATCGAGTGTCTTGTGTCATAAATATGAAAATTTCACTGGTGGTGAACACTGGCATAGGAACTACAGGAGCTGCATCCCCCATGAAAATCTGAAGAGGGGGCTAAGCCCCCTAATAATCTGTATACACTTGTGAAATACTTGAAATATGTGATCAATGGCTCAAAGAAACATCCAATCTTTCTTTTCTCTGGTTCCACAATGTGTGTTGGCTGAAGGGTCACTTTTAAAAGCAATTTAGAATCAATGTATGTAACCCTTGAATAACTTGCAGCATCATATTTTGGTTTTATATAGGTTTGGTTTAATATTATGTAATTTGTAACTTTTAGGTTATCATAAAACTTGCGTAAAAACCCAGGAAATAGTGCTTCAGAGACCCTAGAAATCCAAAATTTTATTGGGGAGTATGCCTCCAGACCTCCTAGATATCTTGCACATAGGGCACTCAGCTTCACTTCACAAATCACCTTTCAGCCCCCCTAACCAAAACATCTTCCTTGAAAACAATTTATGACCAATGTCAACAACTTCACTTGTCTGACAACTTTGCAAGATGAAACACAAAAGAGTCCCAATGACACAATCCTTGAGATTCAGGCCTCAGCTGTCTGACCATATAACATTTCTGGAGTAATGCATGTTACAGTACTTTCAAGAAATATATACCAGTACTCAAGTTTATGAAAACATTTCTTGGTTTTTATTGTAAGTATTCTGGTAGCTGAATATATACAATTGGATGTGAATTTTCAAAATTTATTATCCTTGATAACTCACAAGACCACAAAGGCTTACAAGATGTTCTGACCTTTAAATAAAGCTGTTGATTCTTAAGTGTTTTTTTTTCCAGATTGTAAATAGGGATTTAAGAAACCACACTGCTTGACATTGCTACTGTACCAGGTGATCTGGAAACAGGAAAGTGGACCGGGACTAGTTAATAGTTAAGTTAAATTAGTTCATATCTCATGAACTATATAAAATTCTGCTCTTGTAATGGAAATACCCTTCCTTTTACTGAATGTTGACACAGTTTCAAACAGTTTCACACAAGCCACAGAACATTACAATTGATTAAAGATATGAAACTGGATTTCTATTGTACAGCTAATCCCAGGCCTTTTGGTTGTGGTCAAGGTCACCTGGTAACTACACGTTAGTCACATGCATCGTGACCAGTTGGTACTTGGCAATAATTTCATTATCATTTCCTTAAATAGCCAAGCATTTCCCAGAGATCTGATCCCAAGGAGAATGCTACTTAATGCTCAGTCATATAGGACTGTATGTTAATGATTCATTAATACTTATGACTTACTTAACACAGATATGGCCTTGAAACAAGACTACAATTTGCCATAATTTGGCATAAGGTACATGTAAAATTTTGAAACTTAGTAAATTAATTTATTCAAAGCAGTTTTCACTTTTAATAACTTCTCCTAAAACTAAGAATGATCCTACATGTTGGTCAGTACCAAGGCACTGGCAGTGCCAGATAAATAACTGGGTACTTTGGGCATATGACCAATCCACCAACATGAGAAGCATGTATAAACATCCGTTGTGGTATGAGTTTAGTTAAAAGAATTTCATTTATATGAAAATAACTTACTGTAAGATCATATCTCAGAAAATAGCTCCCTATATTGCTTATAATATTGGATTTAGCCCTTTGATAGTCAGATATCACCCTTTAGCCAGAGTAAAATACTACAGTAGCCACCCCAGGTACATGTACCAATGACTGGCACACAGTTAAACTATAATATAAAAGTAGAGTGCTGGCACTATTGAACAGCTTGTAGATAATCAGAAGAGTTGGAAAACTGCCAGTACTTAAGAATGGAGAAACTGGAGCAATGGCCTTCACTTGAAACACCAGTTTCTCCATTCTTAAGTTCTGGCAGTTTTCCAACCCTTTTGGTTAAACTATAAGTCAATTTTGTTGTTACAGTAGTTATTATATCAATAATCTAAATCTTCAACATATGGTTTGAGTAATTGCTTGGATAATACCCCAGCCAAACAAAGCATGCAGAAAAGACTTGTTATAGTAGAAATATATTACAAAGTTGCATGTGTCCATTTAATAAGGCCTAGCTAAACTAAAAGCAACCCCAGGTCCCCACAAAGTTAATCTGGCACTGGGCAATTATGAAGTCAAAAGATAGTCTGCCTTATCTCCACTCTGCTCGGTGGGGAAAGCTCTGAATACAGAAACTAAATAACAGCATAAGTACAGCATCATTATAATGAACATTTGGTGCATGCATTATTGACATTCTTCATTCATCAGTAAAAAATTTCATTGTCTGAAGTTTAATCTATTAGGTGAGATTGAATAATTTAGGATGTGGCAGAGTAGTTTGGATTTGGAGTACATGAGTTCAAATGTTCCTGTGCACTGGACCTACAAAAAATTTCACCCAGTAAGTGGTTAGGAACATCGTAGTTCAGTAACTGGTGCTTACAACAATATAATTAGGGATAGAGGTGACATGTACATGTTAAACAGAGATATTACAAATACTATACAGTACATATATTTATTATAATTAAAAACTGGAGCATTGGATAACAGGTTTTCAGAGTTTCCATTAGCTTAGTCATGATTAGATCTCAGCCATTATCTCAGCTCTGCAATTCCAGTGAAAGTTTAATGGTTTTCTAGTTGTTTTTTCAAAATAAAATCAGCCAGACGTAGAAAAGTTTGGGAAAAGTTTTAATAAAACAATTATTCCACTCATGATTGCTGGATAGAAGATGACTATAGTCAACTCTGCACCATGCATCTTGTTGGCTATTTATCACCTTACATCCAACCCATTCTTGTAGGATAATTGTTAAAATAACATAATGTTTAATGCAAAAGTCAGACCTAACCTTTTCATTAAACAATTTAAGGTTAAGATGTTGGTAATGATTTCACTGCGTAAAATACTTACTGACTTGTGTCCTTTGATATATCAATAACTACTTCAGCTGGACCAGGACGATATATATTTCTCCCAACTCCTGTGAGAAAAGTAAAATATGTGTGGTTAGACAAAATCTATCTTATACCCATGGAACCTCTGATTTTGTCAGATTATTATAAGCATGAACATCCCTTCATTAGCACAAGTGAACTATTATTCTTTATATCTACCAGAAAAGTCAAGTTCATCTTGCTGGTCTTGAAACTCATTCAGCAATTGGTCATCCCCATATCTACTTCAAATAAATCAAACCTAAATTAATATTTTGGACATACATACATCCAGTGTACATGAACACATACATTACATATACAATGATACAAATACTTGTGCTTGTATCTAGTCATGTAAACAGATGGCCTAAGCTAGGAAATATAGGGCTGTTACCATGCAATAGCATCATGTAAACAGTAAAGTAACATGTTTGTACTGGAGTGGGATACTATCACATATATGTACCTATATACATATAATATATTGTATAAGTTATAATTAGAGACTGAGGGTGACAACTTGTTTAGATCTAATCAAGCTGTCACGCATTGTCAAGGTGTAGAACCAAGTTATATCAAGACAGAGAGATGCCCATTGTGATACTCAGTAGATAAAATATATATTTCCGAAACTAATCATTTGTACAGAAAACACAAAGAAAAATCATAGTCATATAGATGCTATATATCTGACATTGACCTTGCCTGCTTTTCTCGTTGAATTTTTGCAGTTCGGGGTCGGTTTAGAAGTCAATTATAAAACCTTTAGACCATACATCATCAAATTTAAAACACTTGGCTCGCCTTGTGTTTGATGTCTGTACGTGTATACGGACAGCAATATGAGCAATATCAAAAAGCCATAAAAACCACTGAAACATGTTTTATTGTTGATAACCAGAATTAACCCAAGTTAAGACTGTGTCCCTCAAATTATTTCTCGTGGAGATAAAAGTATGTAAACTATTATTGTTACAAACAACGATGCAATTCTTCGCCTTCGGAGTTATCCATTAAAGTTTCTGAATTGTAATCCAAAACAATTTTATCACCATAATATCAAAACCCACTGAGACTAATATTTCCACTCAAAGTACACAATTTGGACGTGACCTCACTGAGGAACGACATATTATTTGAATGAATTCCTCCTACCTGGAACTCTGTTTGGGAGCATATTCCGTAAAGCGGTCAAAACCTCGGTTTTTTCTCAACGCCCATCGAGGACAAAGTCCAGTACAATCAGTACCAAAACATTGTCCCATCATCAAAGCAGCGGTCTCGAAACCATCAGCAAAAATATTTGACAAAGTTAAAACTATTACAAAGTCAGTGTTTATGCTATTATTATATCATTTCGTTCATCTGTTTCCGTTTAGCACATAAACACATTCTTCAAAAGGAGAAAGTATTCTTCAAAACTTGCAACAATTTCGTAACTTGATTGCCTGAAATATCAGAATAAGAAAAAACTGTGAAAATATTTATGACGGTTGGTGAAGAAAACCCGTTTTCTTGAGCAACTAGAGGTAATAAGCGCATGAAGTGAACTATTATTTCTACCTTATAAAGGATGGAAAAGACTAAAAATTTTGCAATATTACCTTCCTTATACTGCCAAATATCCCTTTCTGTTCCCACTATCCCTAAATTTCAAAATGGCGTTTTCACCAGGATTTCGAGCACTAGTCAAGATAGCAGAACGTAGTAAAATATGTGAAGTAGGTGAGTGTTTTTGATGGTAAAAATGCTTGATTATAAAGTAGGTAATATGTGATAAGTATTTACGTTTGTTGAGTTTGTATATAATTGAATTATGGTAATTGAATTTATTAATAATTTGATTCATTTCAATTGTTAAAATTGATAAACTAAAAGCAAGAGCAAAAATTCTACATGAAACCCATTTTTGAGTTGCCTTGGGAATTGAATTTTCCAATTTAGATATGCTGGAAAGTATTATAAATTTGAAACATTCTCTAGATTGTGCCTTTTACTAACATTTTTCTCAGCAGATTTTACGCTGAAAATTCACCGTGATGCATCTCTGAGTATCTAAAAGTAAAAAACTTTCTACCCCTTCCCACACTTTCAATTCCCCTAACTCACATCAAACATGCTCAGATAGACCCCCTTTGTAGGCTGTAAATGTCACGACAATAATTTCTATCTTCTGCCACAGCAGCAGGGTACCAAGTTAAGGATTTCTTTGAAAAGTCAGACTACCAATTGTTTTTTTTCAGCTTAGGCTCTACTGTTTTACAATTTCAGTGTTATGTGAGGACTCACAGAAACAATATACCCTTCCTGGCAGGATTAAACTACTATTAATATTTTAAACACAGTTATAAAGATATGATATAATAAGACGCTAAAAGTGCTGTGGCACAGAACTACATCCTACATATCCAACACCTACAAAACACTGCAGTATGCATAAGTACAGTATTCTACAAAGATACACTAAGATGAGAGAAACAGATTTATTTGACAATGAAAAATTATTTTATTACCCCTGTATTTTAGTACTTGAGTTCTTTAATTGTATAAGTTCCTATGAACCAAAGTCTCATGTGTACAAATTAGACTCCATACCTTCCCCACTTATAATAGTTGTATTATCTTTAGTCACATAATCTTATACTTTTAGATTTAAGTTGCAGTTTTTCTACCTACTATGTTCTTATGAAAAGTCGTCCAAGCACCGTTGGTGTTCCGGCATGGGCCAAAGCTGCAAAGAAACGTCAAGCACAGGTATTTCTTCTTGATAAAAAGAAGACAGCTCGACAAATGCTAGCAGAACTCCGTTTAGCAGATGATGATTCAAATAAGTCTGACTTCTTAACAACAACAAGAGTTGGTGTCCATAGACCAAAAAGCAATCCAGCTCCATGCCAAATGAATAAGTATGAGTTATAAAATTAATTCTGTCAAGTTCCATTCAAATTCTTTACAATTCATGTAATATTCTTATATTCTATGCAAAGAATAAATCAGACATGAAAAATCCCTTTGATACAAACATGTATCTTTATTACATCCTTATTTATTTCCCAGTCAATTCAGACAAATTTTTTGTCCGTTTTGTTCATTTTTCTTTTGTTTTTCCCATTAACAGATGCAGAATGGCTGCCACAAGTAAACAAGAAATGTATATTTTCTATCATCCAATTCATGATTATCCTGTACAAAATACTCAGGCAAGTTGTCTGAACTAAGCCAAGCCAAGATAGTCTTTAATTCAAATAAGCCATGTCTGTTTTCATTTGCTAAGTACTACTATAAACCAGACAACAATTGAATTATAGTGAAGAGTAAGGAATAAATCAGTGTAAGCATTGAAGTTGTGTTGCACCAGATATGGTGATTTTTCCTATTCCACTGGTTTGCAGTTGATAGTTTAAAAAAGCACAGTATGATGACAATGTTTCTTTACTCTCCTGTTTCTGTGCAAGTGGCTACAGTATCCGTATGAAAAAGGTCTATATGAAAGTGTCTATCTTCTTACCAGTGATTCCTTGTTTCCTTTCCTGTTTATCTCAGGCTGTAAAGGCAAATGACTGGATGATTGCAGAAAATTCTACTATGGATGATTATAGAGATGACCTCACAGAATCCCAGGTAGTCACAAGACAGTAAAATGTTTGTGCCAAGTATTTAGCATGAAGTACTTACAGATATGCATGGCCAGCCCATAACCCTTTGGTTAATTAGGATCAAAGAATCTCAACCCAAGTTAATTCCCTCTCTGTTATTGAATGTTTTCTGCTGCTTGAATTGTCATAGGTATCTTGCCAAGGGAGAGGTAATGGTTATGGTATATTAGCTGGTTTATTTGACGCTTAAGTGATGTAATTGCCAATTTGGAGACCTCTAGTGCTAGCTTTCGAGGAATGATTTTTCATATCTGAAAGGAATTGTCATTCCTTTGTCTTTCTCCTTGGGAACCCCATTGCCTGATACAGATAGGGATAAGATCGTTGTTCCATAACTAGAAATAACTGGCAGCAATAAGTTAGAGAAAGTGTAATAGAAACTGGTGGAAACACATATAAGAATAGTAAAAGTAGAAGTAAATATGACACAGGTTATTTCTTTCCACTTCGTATTACACATTTACTCAGAATGATTGGTGGAACTAGTATTTGGCTCGCTGGTGTTCCGTCGTACTTTAAATAACCAGCTAATGTGAAGTATCTGAAACGGTAGCTGTTTTCCACATGTAGGTCGCCGAAATACGGTCACTGCGAAAAAAGGATCCGAAACTGTGGTCTGTCGATGTTCTTTCACATATGTACGAGGTCAAACCATTAGCAATAATGTAAGCATCGCCCATACTACTACTTTAATGCTGTCAAAAGTACATCGGTGAAGGTCGGTGACGTTTATCCCAAATTTTTGCCATTCTGTTTAGAAAAGCTGCTCCACTTACCCCAGAACAACAACTGGAGTTAGAGGTCGAACAAGAATTCCAATCCCGACTTTCAGACTACGAGAAACAAGAATATGCCGACTTTAAAAACTTGGTAAGATTACTTTAGCGTTATGTCGTGTGCACCGGAAATGTGCTACTAAATGATATTGTATAAAATTGAAACATAATTCGATTTGTTAGGGTTTATGATGGAATAAAATACTAAAAATTTCCAGTATTATTTCGTTCTTGTTTTCATATGGAATATTATTTTCCAACGTGGTGTTTCTGAGGTGATGTTTTTAAGTTTTGTCTTTTCTAGAAATTTAACGGTCACTGTTCAACACTAGGGAGCTTACGCAAGCTGCGACGACGACGGTAACAAGCGAAGTAATTAAAGTTGAAAAATCGAAAGGAAATAATGCATCATTGCCGTCATATTTAACTCCACATATCCGTTTTTCTACCACTCTGACGTTTTTATGTCATTCCAGTTTGTATGTTAACGTTATTCGATGAGAAATACCAAACCCTTTCTACACCATACGTACTGACGTCGACTTGTGAACCTTGAAAAGCTCCCAGCTACGTCGTGAACCAGGACGACGTCGTAAATACCATTGGGACTAAAAATTATTCATTCTCTTGGTTTAGAAAGAAAAATTCTTTTGTGAGGATATGTCGTCCTGGACATTGCCGTCGTGTTCGCGTAAACTCCCTTATTACCTCGCAATGGACAAATTAAAACTGGAAACCGTCCATTGGGAATTTTCGTAATTTGTTGCAACGCAGATCGTTTTTACGTCTGTTGGTATTATCCTCGGCTTTAGATGATGCGGTGATTTTTGGTACTCAACGTTGCTACAGCTTCTTTTTCCGGCCCAAACATGAGATATTTGAATGCCTTGACAACGGCTTGATTTAATATCATTTAGTTTGAAACGCTTTTTGCTGTTATCTCCTTGATAATTATCTCTGTTTTAGAAAACTTCGACATGTTTACTTGTACTTCTTCAAGGTAATGGAACATACTTGGATCTATACCTCACAATATAGAGGCAGTGATAGGCATTTAAAAGTAAGAGGGATCCGAGCACTCGTGGATTTTATAGCATTGTCGTTAAAAAAAGCTTTCCGGTCAAGCCGTGGTATTAGATCCACGATTCTTATCCTCTCCCCACCGCCACTGAAAGATACAATAGATTACAAAATTATCAACCAATTTACAAAGTCCTTCCGAGATAACCTGGCTATATGTGGTAAAAATGAAACAAGTGTTATTGTTTTGTTTTGTAAACAATTCTCATCACAAATTTATACCGTTCTCTGGTCTGTTTATTGGCTGGTATTTTTGTCTTATGATCCAAGGCGCTTTATCCCATTTTGTACTGTACTGTAGTATTTTATACCGATTTGGGCGCCGATTTGGCCCCCCAAAATTTTTGAAGATTTTCCTGCGCCTGTGACAAACACACTTTCCCCACTGTTTTTCACGATTTTCGTTTCTTAATTTTCCAGCTTCTTATCTTTGACACTCTTGTCGTTGTTAGGAAAGACGGAAACAACTTAGGAGACGATCCAGGAGGACGGAAGTGGCATAAGGCTGGAAAAACTGTATCAACTACTTCTTAGGCAAGTTAGGAAGTATTAAGACCTAGAGGTTTTCGATATAATGCACCGTAGATTAGTGCAGAGGATGAAATATGGTTCAAAAACTCAATAATTCACTAGAAAAACACAAAGGAAAATCATAACCGTATCGTATCTTTATATGTGATAAAGATACGCTCGTTTTTCTTGTCGAATTTTCTCAGGTTAGAAAACATTAATTTTCAAATTTTCTTCGTAGATCGGCGTGTTGAAGGGTTCGTTTTTGAAGCCATTCAAAAAACTCGTATTTCGTGTTTTATCGCATCTAAAACAATAGGCTGTCACCTCGTGCTTTATGTCCGATAAAGCACTCCTGCTCGTTTTTTAAATATTACTTAACCACCTCGTCAATAAGGGCAGTTTAAACCGTAAACCTTGGTAAATGAATGTCAACATTGTGTCTGTTCTGCAATGTTTGTATTTTAATTGTAGTTAAGGATTTCGTCTCAATAACATGAAAATTACTAAGGTGTTACAATAAATTGACATTCTCGGAATATTGAAACATTGAAGTTCGCATTTACCTTGAACCCATTGCTCTGAATTGCAAAACAATTTAATATACTCCTTTGAGTTGAATATCATGGACGTTTAGTTAATTTATCCATTTTTGTTACCTATATAAGCTAGTCTCTCCTGTTAAGAATGCTTTATCTGACGAAGGGCTGTGCCGCGAAAACTTTTATTAAATAAAAAAAGCTTATGTTGATGACATATACAGCTAATTCAAATAAGGTTGTCCCTTAGAAATCTAAAATATGAGCCCAAGAAGTATCATGGGAGATGGCCATTTTCAGTTCATAGTGGTAGAGTTAAAGATGTTCCATTCATAAGAGAAGAAATAGAAGATTGAGACCAATAAAACTTTGTTCTCACACAGCTAATTTCAAAAAAACCGTTAAACTGGAATTCACACGTGCTCTCCCATGATTCTTTTCGGGCTCAATTTTAGATTTGTAACGGACAACCTTAATTGAATTCGCTGTATACATGCCTCTTTCTGTCTGTCTGTCTGTCTGTCTATCTGTCTATCTGTCTATCTATCTGTCTGTCTGTCTGTCTGTCTGTCTGTCTATCTATCTATCTATCTATCTATCTATCTATCTATCTATATATTATAGCAAGACAAGGTAAACTTGGGTTGCTTCATAAAGATTTGCTACAAATTTGTTTCGTATGGCAAGCTGAGCCTGCCGCACTCGTCAGGTAGTGATTGCGTATTGTAATTCGCTCTACTCTAGTACTGAGCACTCTATTCGTATGATTTTTCAAAAAATCTCACTTATCTATCTATGTATATATATTTATATTCATATGCATATATGTATATGTAAAACAATTTAATATACAACAGCTTAATATTACTTGTCCTTGTCATCCAGTGTCATATGTAATACTCGTTCACCATATATACTCATGGCCAAGGATCCGATTTTCGCGTCAATCACGGAGTGAAACGCTGGTCTTTCTATATTGCATTTTGTTCAACAGTCTTAGATATTAAAAAGCTTTCAATAAATCGCTTACTATCTCTCTCCTGCAGCACATCCAACTAGTTAGTGTAAATCAAGCTTTTGACGTCGGTATGATTCCAAGATAATACAAGATAAGTTATTTTTCGCAGTGTTTATGACAAATGTAAAATTTTCTCTTTGTGGTCACACTTCTACTGTTGTGTAGACTAAATATGTAGTGTTTCTTATATTTGTTCATCTGCAAAATAAATTAAATAAGTACCGCAAATGGTGACATATAATTATAATTGTAGTTTAATCGTTGGTGTCTGTTCGAATGTTCACATGCTGAAATTAGCTGAAAACGGTATGAAAGGCTGTCTGTCTGTCTGTCACACTCACATCGATCCAAAAAATAGTGAGAAACTCTAGCTGTCCAACAAGTACATCAACAAATACCTCTACTAAATGCTATATTAACATGTTGCCATAATTCTTGCTTTGTACCGGTATCGTATGACCACTGTCTCTGAGTGGTAGCCAGAATGCTCCTCAAGTTTGAACATAACATTTAATCAGTGGCCTCAAACACATTGTGCTAAATCCCATGTAATGTTACTTGGAATGCTGACTGGTGCACGCCAGGAACATTTTTCAAACGGGTAAAATTCAGGAAAAAAGAAATTAATATTGGTTAGTGAAAAGTTAACCTTAGCATATATCCCAACCGCATTTTTTTCTATAATGCTCGCCCTAATTATGGTTGTAATGTTGCCCCTTCCGTAAAACCACTTCACTGACTATGCTATTTAGAAATCGCTGCAATATGTCTGTATTGAGGGCGCTACTGTATCGCGTGTCAGCTTTTTCTTCAAGCTGACAGAGTTTACTGACACGTGAATTACGACGTATTAATTCGCAACAGAACATAGAAATGTAAACGCTAAAATTTTTTTTGTTAATTTGGAAATACCAAAAAAAATATTTGAATGTCTATGATCATGTGCATTTGAGGAAACATGCTTCATATAGTTATTTTGTACCATTTAGAAGTTGAAACTGGTTGAAGCCATGGAAACACATTCGTAGTGCAGCATACATGCACCCTTTTAAAAGCCAATTTTAAACCCTTTTAAGACCAATATGCCATTCGAATATACAAAACACTTGGATGATTTTTGACTTCTGTTATCTAATCCAATTAGCCTGCAAAAACGTCGACGTAAAACCACATTTTTTTTGCATTGTACATCGGCAACAGGATTCACAAAAGAAGGCGGATTATGCTGATCATCTTCTTTTAATGTCACGGTTCGTCCCAGCGTACCGAACCATGACCTGAAATTCGACGACAAATTTGGAAACTTTGTTATATAATCTGGTCGTTAAAACTACTTGACAAAACTGGAAGAAACTATACAGACAAAATATGACATACGTGGAAGTATATTGGCAAGACTGCTTACGATCTTGTTAATTGATGGGTGGAAGCAATACAGCAGAGAAAAATAAGTAGTGAGCTTTCACGTTTTAGCTCAACTTAGTGTGGTGTATTAATTAGTTCGTTATGAGTTCGCCAAATCGATGCACCGGCTGAAATAGTTGAATAAAGATTGAACATTACCATGGCAAATTATAATGTTGATGTAAACCTTCGATATAAATGAGCAATTACTGAAAGATTGAAGCGGCTAAGCAACCATGAATAGCAAACCCTTTCACCATCCATAGCAACTTAAGCCGTTGGTCTTGGCAGCGCACGTGAAACAGACCGTTTTAGGTCTGAACACCACGTGATACCCATTGTCCAAGATGTTGACCTTCTGCCGGCTAAATGACTAACTCTGTTGGGGAGCTGAAGAGCACATCCTAATTAGAGCTACCACTGTTGGTAGCATACTTTGAAGTTATTTGTAGGTAATGTTTAAAAAGCTGGGTGTTGCGCAGAGAGGGTATCGATAGATTAGAAAAGTTTGAATGGTGCTATGCTGCCGTATTTAAAATAAAACGAAATACTGATGTTTTGAGCCAAACCCCATCATCAAAGTAAACTTACGATGATTTTAAAGCGGAAAGCATAGAAGGTCCACTCACTCGTGGAGAAAAAAAATCACGGGTATTTTTATCTTTGCGTTTAATCTTTCGGCTTTTTATCTACTTTCTTGACAAAGTATTGTAAACTGGGAAGAGGAGGAGCAAAAAAGGGCTCCACAAGACACATAAATAACCAACTAAGTCGAGGATGTGGTGAGTCCGAAGTCCCCGACACATGGGACGCGCATTTCGAGCTTAGGAATGTGTTTTGATCTTGCCCCAAGCCAATTGGATAGCCGTTGATTGGAATATAGACAATATTAAAACAAGAAAAAGAAAATTATCCTTATTTTTATTATTATTTTTTTACAAGTGCGTGTCCGGTTTGTCATTAGAGTAACTCAACACGTGTTTCGGTAGCGTCTGCCAGATTTGTGGCCTCACCAAGGCTATATCCGCTTTCTGAACCGCCAGAAAATATCTCATTGGCTTGACGTTATTTGGTTTGTCTGAAATCTATAGTGTCAACCATCCAAAAGTGTTAACTCTCAACCTCAATCGTGCAATATTTTTCAATTGCTACCCCCTTCACTCTGTCAATATTCGGGCTCTAACCCAATCGCCTCACGGCATTTCTCAGTCTCATTAACTTCCGTTTTGAATAAATAAAAATTGTTTTTATGTCCCCGGCTGGTTCCAAATGGAACAGTGAGAGCGTCAGTGTTCGCCATACGTGTCTACCAAGTGTTTGCGGCAATTTATCACACATTATGGAGAAAGACTTGTGGAACCGAAAAGGTTCTGTAGCTGTGAGTTCAATATCTGCTGGAGCTTCTCCCAAGATAGGCCAGTTTGCTGGACAAACACCTAAACGCGTGAGTCTTTTGTTTCAGTGTTTGGTGAAAATCATCAACACTGTGTAGTATTTAACCTTTAAAAACAGATATTAACTTTTAAATAAAGGCTTTACGTGTTCCACTAGGGTAGATTTCAAACGTGTATAGTCATGGTTATGTAATTTTTTGTTCTTTTAAATTTTGTTTCCAAACATCTTCGAACTCCACGAGTTCAATATAGCCTGTAATTGAACGATTTATCTTTGGGTTTGACACTATTTTTTGGAATAAAAACAAGGAGGCTTTGAAAGTTTATTTACTTTTTTTTTTGATAACTAGGCCTGATTTGATCTTTTGTTTCAGGCACTTGCTCGTACGTACTCACCATTTCGCAAGTCAAGATCAAGATCGTCTTCATTTAGCTCGTGTGATAGTACTGGTGCGTGAAACATTGTTCTCATTTTTTATATAACCTCTTCCAACTGATGAGTAACTGCATGTTTACTAACTACTCGGGAAATCAATAAATTTTCATTGAAAAAGTATCAAGGTATTCTTGAAAGTCTTTGGTAAATCCGCCATTGAGGATAACTCTTTTGTCTTAATTGACACAAGAGTTACGTCTATAATCTTCCGAATAAACTTTGACTAAGATCACACGTTTTAGTCATAACTTAACAGATTTATGCTTGTGTCCGCAAAATATATCACTAAATTGCTTAGCCGCTGTTCGAAGGACTATTTTATTCTCAATAAAGTTTTAACACAGTTGGTATCTTTCCGCAAGAAAGCGATGACGGATTTAACATCGTTCTTGTTAATTATGTTTGAGTTTATGCTAATGTGACAGGCTATGTTGTTCGTTTTAGTTCGTAAGAGTTCGTCCTTGGTTACATTCGTCTATTTATAGCTATTTTTATAACCTCTTATGCTAAATTATGGTTTTAGTGAGCCATACAATATGTGTATGTATTTGAGCCCCTCAATAAGGCATAGATGATGTTGACAATCGGTTATAATGTCATACAATTATTCAATAAGCTTTCAAAATATTAGTTTAATGTAGAAAAAGTCTACAAAGTTATATAACTTGAACATAACTGCTGAAACTATAATCAACATTTTCCCTATACTAACTTAAGTAGGGTAGAATATTCAAGCATGTAACAGTTCTGTGATGATGGAAAATAATTTTCTAAAGTAGTTAAAGGATGTATAAATATCATGGCCTACCATTCATCTAAATTTAACAGTTAAATTTTGTTCACTGGCATATTGCTATAACAGTAATTTATGATGAGCAGTTGTTAGATTGGGTTGAGTAAAAGTGCATGTATGTCAATATTTTAAATTGTATATTGGAGAAATCACCATGGGAAATTATACAGTACCTTGTTCTAGAACAGTATGAACTATCCCTTGGCTGACAAACATTAGGAAATTCACTATGATGAAATGTAAAACTATTACCTTGTAGTTCATTGACTGTAGTCAACAGCTACAAATGTAAGTGGGTCAAGCTAATTATACCAGACCCAAAAAATTCAGTTGGTCCAGTATAATTTTCCCTAGAAAAAAGCATTCTGAGAATAGTTTTAATCATTAGTCATAATGTTATATCTTTTAAAAATAGCCCCAACTAACATTATTTTCAAAATCCTATTGAGATTTTGACAGCAAGCTTTGGAAGATTTTACTTCCAACTAACAATGCTCAAGGGCAGTAGTCAAGCAAAAGAGGGTAGGCACTTGCACCCTCGTTTCTACCCTTAATTTAAAAAACCAGTCCTATAAGGCCACAGGCAAAACTCCTATCAGGGGCCGTGGAAGCTATTTAGAAGTGGGGGTGCTGAAATTGTTTATAATCTTAAAAACTGGTAATTATTTTTTTAAAAAGATATAAAATGTAATTATATATTGATACTACTAAATTAAGCCCTATCTCATCAAAAAAGTGGGGGGGCTAAAGCCCCCCTAGCCCATGGGCTCAGCAGCATCTGCCTATACAAGGCAAAAGTCCTATAAAACCTTAAGTAATACTGGCCCCTGGCCCTTCCCATTTTTACCTACAAGAGTCCTGAGGTTGTAGATCTAATTCTACTTTTAGATTGTTGGTTTGATTTTCCAACTATTAATCCCAGCTTTGATAGAAAGTGTTTACATTACTTAGTGTTAAAAATAGCATTGAAATTACCTGTTTGAATTAATGAAGCTGGAGGAAGCAAATTTGTTTGATTTTTCATAACAATATTCTGTTTCAACTTAGTTTTAATCAGTTTATTTAAAAAAACAAATTTGATTTTAGGAACAACTACATATTAAATAAGCTATTGTAATAAATTATGCAGTTGAAGATGTGTAAAATTGGTTCTTTTAGGTACAATACCATAAAAGTTTTGATAGAGTCCCAAGAGGTTATTCATTTTTTGCCTGTTAAAAGGAGATATACTTGAGCGTGGACATAGTAGAGAGAGGATTATCATATATTGCTGATTTCACAATAAACTCTTGACAATTTTTATCAGCAGGCCTAATGCATAATTACATCATACTAATGCTTTCACTCCTAATCCTTGACTTGCCATCAAGAGATTATTAATTACTAAAGCAAAGCTTTGGGATGAGGTAATAAAACATGACAATAATAGGTCTGTTTTCCTCTTGGTAAATTTTATTTGTATAATTGAGTGTTGTTGTTTTTTTTTAAATCTGATTTAACTTGGTTTGCAATATGCCTTTTAACTCCATGATCTTTATGTGTTATTTATTTTAACATCTCTTGTATTTCATCACCATTACAGTTGATCTACATTTACATATCTTTTATAAGAACTTTCTCTTTTGTTTTTTCTGAAACCCGAAGCATTTTTATCACCTACTGAAGGGGAAGTGTAATAAAGTGCCAGGGTTTATTTTATAAAATCTTGTGGCAAAAATGGGGCTTAAATAAAAGAGAGAGGAAAGTCACAGGTTTTTTTATGGTTAGAGATTATCTTGAACTGTTTGGTTTACTTCAATTATGTCATTCACCACGAGGTGGATAATGCTGGTTTTGATCCAAAAACTGATAGTAAAAAATAAAGGTAAAATGAATGAATTAACAGTGGGAGAATTAGGAAGGAACTTCAGAAAAATCGAAAAAATTGAAAAACTTATGTTTAGTTCAGATTTTTGAGAAATATCGAAAAATTAATTGGGAAAATCAAATTTGGAAACAAAGAAAGGACGAAAGCATTCATAAATTAGCCAGTATTGACACACAAAGAGTCAAGTAATACTATAATACGCACAACGCATGATCATGCGCATGATGTGTTGTTGAAAGGTTCTGCAGTTCATGATGGCGTCTGCCGAAGAGAATGGTCCAACTCCTCAAGTTGCCGCAAATTCTGGAGATCATTCCTCCAGATCTCCGGCAGCGGCTCAGAAACCTCCAATGTTGGCTGAACTTAAGGTTCGAATTCTCGTCGGCCTTGTTGTTGTTATTTTCTATTTATTTTTTTCCTGGTCATTGCACTAATGAATAATACCTATGCGAACAGAGACTCAGCTTTTCCGAGAGTATGTCATCGAGAAGACTACCTCGAGCACGAAAACGGACTATGTCTGTTTCGTCAACGGACAGTTTCAGCTCAGGTTAGGAATTTCTTCAAATGTTTCAAAACTTTGGGTCTTGTCAAAGTCCTCTGAATTTGACATGAACGGCATGTATTCTTCAAATCTGACCAGGGTGTCAGATTCAGAGGAAATTCCTTGAAATTTTTCGCCGCTTTTATCAATAATAGGTCTTCTGTCGTAACATAACTCAAGTTCTACTCGTTTGCTATCTTTGCGACAGTATTCACTTCAGGAACTCACTGGAGCAAGTGTTTTTCTTTTTTTTTGTGGTTGAATGTCGAACGTCTCTTGGCAAATTCTAAACTCATTTTGTAAACAATCTTCTGTCGGTCGTTTCTCTTTCATAGCAAGCTATTCGGACTTTTCATCAGATGAAGACGACGGAATATCACCTCGCGAGAAGGAACAGGTAAGGGAACTGTCAAGATAATTATTTAATTTCAGGTGACGCCAAACTTCGTTGCTTAAAAGATTCATTTCCGGCTTGTAGAAGAACAATATTTTCCACTTTTTAGGCCTAAAGCAATCTTCTTTATTGCCGGTCTCTATAACTTGAGTAATTAAGTGTTAGTAAGATTGTATTGACTAACGTTGACCATGAAACAGCGAGATACGATGTTCAAAGTGCAGTTATATAACCAATAACTGGTGACGCATTTATTACCATCACGAATGATCAGGTTTGCAAACCGGGGACTACTTAATACTTTAGGTTTATGTATAAATTACTCAGAACTATTGAATTTGGTACAAAGATGTTTATCAAATTGACATGGCCTTTGTTGTATGTTGGTCAACTTTGACAATCTTTCTATTTTTAACATGCAACTGGTTAGCAAGGTCACGAAGAAAGGTCACCAAAATTTAAGTTCAAAACAAGCTTACATGCAATGTGAACCTCTTTCTACCCTTGCAATAACTTGGTTGAGTAGCAAAAGATAAAAAACTATTATTAAATGTAATGTTACTAAAAAGAACAATTTTAATCTTATTAATTATTGATTTTGCGACAGAATAATTTCTTAATTTTTGTTTTGTTAAGAATGATAATGATGATAATTAATATTTTATGCATATTATAAGATTTGATATAGCATGTATGAAAGAGATGTCATAGAATAATATAATTGTCAATTTCCTTACAAGGGGAAAAATTTTCAATCAAGGGCCATGATTTAGCGATGTATATGTTATATTGTGAAAGTTTCTTGAATGTGTCCAAACATGAAAATTTGCAGATTTGACAGAAGCAAATTGAGGTATAAGTGGCAAGTGTCCTGACATAGTTTTAGAGCTGTTTAACAGTGTGCCAAGAAATGTTCTGATAAATTTTCAGTATCATCAATGATAGTAACACATAAATGGTTCTGTAACTAAGGGTAATTATTATTATACTGCATTATATGTAATAAAATGTGTATTCTTTGTACAAAATCATATATGTGTAATAACAAAACAGTCAGTTTCTCTCTGTTGATTCACTATTTATATGTTGGAAAATTTTTCCCTGAGGTCACGAAGTGTTAGGAATTATTTGACCAAAGATATAAAGATTCAATGTTTGTACTGTTCCATTACATCATAATGTATTCTACATGAAAGAAAGAAAGCATTTGCAGTTTTTGACTAGAAAATGAATGAGGTAATTTTTTTGAATGTCTTTAGTCTTTAAATTCTTTGAACTAGAATAATTCAGAATGGCCTTCAAGCCCCCAGATAGAAATAATGGGCCATTTTGATTTCAATGTGACGAGTCAATTTCCCAACCAACCAACTGGAGGGCTCATTTTTCCGACAGTACTATTTTCTACACTTATTACATCTTAAGAAAGATGAAAGTCAATGCAAAGTAAGCTAGCATAGTACCGAAAAGCTGCTTAATAATATGTGAAACAGAGTGGAAAGTTCTTCCTCTACATTTGCACAATACTAAACAGTTATAGAAGTATAACTTGGTGAAACAGAGAGAATCAGTCAAGTTTTATTTTATTGAGGTTTGTTTTCAAAAAAGATATTTTCTACATTTTGACCTGGTACTTTGTGCTGATTCATTTGCTAATGACTTTGTTATTCATGCAGCGGAACAGTAATGGATTTGCAGATTTTTGTGTGAAGAATATCAGCCGTGCAGACTTTGGTCAGAGAGAAATTGAGATAGCAGAACAAGGTTTGTTACTTTACTGTATTTAAATTAAAAATTTATAAAATATTGCTTTTAACTTTATCCCTGAATGGCACATGATTTTAAGTATCTTGTGGTATATGATCATATTTAATTCTGTTAGTGAATTAAATTACAATACATGTAGACTAGGCTGCTGTGAAGTTTTGTCGTCTGCCATATCTTACCACACAAACTTAACTATGAAATTGTGATACCAACTATTAATTTTTGAAAGTTGTAAAATTTGCTGACATTGTGCTCTTTTTGTTTTTTCCCAATAGAAATGCCAGGATTAATTTTATTAAGAAAAAGAAATGCAAAAGATAGACCACTTGAAGGAGCAAAGATTGTGGGATGCACTCATGTTACAGCTCAGTCAGCAGTAGTGTATTGTTCTGGTTTTATAAATTATTTTGAATTTTTTCTTTTCTTTTTGCTCACTCTTTGATTTTGTTTTGTTGTTTTCATTGTTTAGTTGTTTTATATGGGGTTATTAACACCCCCTTCTGCTCTAAAAGAGTGGATATTATAATTATTGTGTACCCAATTACTTAATTACAGTAACTAAACTAGAACAAATAGTGCATGAAAAGGTAGTGAAAATAAAAGCATATGAACTAACCAGAACATAACAAATTGTTTTGATCCTACCAAACGATAGGTTGGATGGTTATTTATGAAATATTTTAGTAAAAAGCTCAGGTCTTTATGCTCTAGATTCACTAGATGCTCCATTTTTTTGCTTTTCATTGAAGGTACTTATTGAAAGTTTAGCAATGCTTGGTGCTCAAGTCAGATGGTGTGCTTGTAATATATATTCCACACAGGTGAGATGAACAACTGTGATCATTGGAAACTATTATGATTGTTTATTTATACAGTACCTTATCACTATCATAACAAATTGCAGCTTAAAGTTGACTGTATTATTAGGTCAATGTGACCACAAAGTTTCTGAGTATTTACAGTATTTGGTGTGCCATAATTTCAGTTCCTCTATGAATACTTTTTGTTCCTCACCGCAGCAGCACAAACTTGATATATTTAAACTCTGGTATGGTGTTATTTTACCTCACCTGCTAAATTTATCAAGCTCCAGCTGTGTAATTCAAATGTCAAGCTACAGCTGTGCTACAATCAAACTTAATAGCTTGAATGTAAGTGAGCACAGCAGTGGCACAGCTGGTGAAGTATGTCTGAAAATGTTTCAGTATTTCAGTGCTGTTGCACCAAAAGCCCCTTGTTAGTACCAGAAAGTTAATAAGATGATGATTTATCATCAGAGATTAAAATCATGTAGTCTTAGCCAGAATAAAATTACAGAGGACCAGTCCAGACAGGAGTGTTATATGTGAAACCAAATTGTGGTTTAGAAAAATAAAAAAAAAATTCATTTTTACTTGTCAGCGACCCATTGAGAGGCAAGGGCACTCTAGTATTTTACCCTGGATAATGCCAGAGTAGGACTCTATGCCTAACAATTTTAGTCATCATAGAGATGAGCCCTGGGAGTTTAAGGGTTAATATAATGTTATAAATATGGTCAGAATACAGTGGATAAATATTGTCATTCATTTTAAGTAGGACTACTTTTTAGTAGTTTTGATACATTGGATTTTTTTTCTTAGAATGAAGTAGCTGCAGCATTAGCTGAAAAAGGTAGGTTACTGCTCTCAGACTGAATACAGCAATTTGTATATGTTAAATCAATGCTTAAAGCTGCACTACATAAATATATATAACAGATATCTGGATATATTACTATTACTAGAATTACAATTATTATTTATTATTATTGTGAGGATCAATTATGATTATTGATATTTTGTTATAATCACAAGAATTAAAATTTTATTAAGTGCTTTATATCATACTTATGCTTTTCATACTATTATTAATTTTTCATCATTTTAGGGTATTCAATATTTGCCTGGAAAGGAGAAACTGAGGAAGACTTCTGGTGGTGTATTGAAAAGTGTATAAATGCCCCAGGATGGAATCCAAACATGGTAACCAATGCAAAATATATATTCTAGGGAATGAATGCAATGCTTTGTTGTTTTAAGTGATTGGTCTTGTGGATATAAAGAAAGCAGTTGCAAAAATTCAGCTAACTAAAACAACATGAAAGCTTTCAAACAGAACATTTTTATACACTTGCAGGTGCACTTGAACTTGTTTTTTTCATTTATCTGTAACCTAAACACAAAAACAAGAACAGCAAGAGCCTTTGTTTACTATTTTTGTCATGAAATAATTTGATAAGAGTTATGGTTTTGTCCGGTCATGATATTATGGCAGGGAATGCTAATAATCCCAAATACTTTGGTTACTGTACAGATTTCTCACTGCTTTTATAGCTGATACCAAACTCATTTTATAACAATATAAAGAGGTCATGTACTTTGCTATAACTGTGTAAAAACCATCTGACAACTTTTATCCTTATAGATCCTAGATGATGGTGGTGATTCCACTCATTTAATGTATAAGAAATTCCCTGGCAGGTTTAGTGTTCTTAAAGGAATTGTGGAAGAAAGTGTCACTGGTGTTCATAGGTAAGGCTTAAGGTGTTACACGTTGTAGTTACAAAAAAAATTACTTTTTTGAAATTTACAAATTTTGGGCCTCTATCATATACACTTTCATACTAACATTGTATTTTTTTCATATTTGAGTTGCTAAAGGGTAAATTTTTTTATCAAAGTTGGCATTGTTTGTCGAAAACATACCTATGAACAGGGCAACTCTATTAATTAACTCTGCTCACCTATATTTTCATTCGTCTATAAATGGCAGTAAAATTTATACACTATATTCCTCTAGCCGAGTATTTTTTTAGGTTCACATCATAGATAGGTCTATTTAGTATCCATTAAAGCTGTTTAAGAGATCATTCATAGTTTACTTTGGCTTCCATCATTTTTGGCATAAACACCATATTTTACACCATAGGGGGTCATTCCTCGGTTACTATGGCAACAACAATTGTATAAGTGAGTGATTTTTTCTCAGCCACCTGCATTCTATAATATTAGAGTAAAATATGAGGAAAAAGTACTAAATTAGGAAAAAAAGTTCTCAACGTGTAAGACCACCTTAATTACATACAGTCATCACTCCAATCTGTTGTTTTATTTTTATTGTTGAAACCATTATGTAGTTAATGATTTGGATATTATTTAGGCTTGAGGTGTTATTTCTAATTTGGTAGTTTTTGCTTTTTATTTTTGTTTGTCTGTTTATTTATTCCTTTTTTATTGTTGTCTGTGACATTTTTCCAGTTCCTAACAACTCAAGGGTCAAACAATCATGCCTGTACAATTGTTTGTTTTCAAGAATGTTCTATCTATGGTCATATAGGGTCTTCTGTAATTGTTCACAAATCAGTGCATACAAAACTAGGGTATCCTTTCTCAAACAGTTTTTCTTACAAATAATCAAAGCCAGAAAGATATTTTCTATAACAGTAGACAAATTTTACATAAATTACTTGATACAATGGCACAATCAAGACCAAGATTGTGAACTGGGCAACTGTCCTGAAACAGCTTCATGACAGATGCCGACAGGTCAGTGGACTTCTGTACAAACAAATTTGAAAAAAAGGAAAATTAGTGCTGCCCACAAGCTCTTTACTTAGCAAATAACTAGGTCATAATTGACATTGTATTGCTAATATTTTGTGCAATAAATTGTTGACTCCTGAAGATTTTTCCATACTGCAGTAATAGTACACATGTTACTATTAGTGACATTCTTCCAATTTTTCCAACTATTACTGCTATATTATTATTGAATACTATTTATACTCTGATGTTTGAAATACACTGTACATTTCCCCATGCTAGACTATACCAACTGTCCAAACAAGGAAAACTTACTGTTCCTGCTATGAATGTTAATGATTCAGTTACAAAGGTAAGAATCAACATTTTTAACACAATTGATTTTCTCAATGGACAATCAAAATGATCATTTTTATTATTTGAATTACTGTCAACCTCAGCTCTGGCCTTCATAAATATTTGGAAAAGTTAGTTTTCTAGCACCAAAATCAGTATTCTAACACTACTATTTTAGCTTATTACTTTAAGGCTACCTGATGTTAGTCACTAGCCCTGTAAAATTTCAGGCCTTCCACCTTTCATGATGAAAACCCTGTTTGCATCTTTTAAAGTAAGTCTGTAAGGTCCAGACATATCTTTAGTGTGTAAATTACAGCATGTGCTGGAGATTACATTACTTATATGAATTAAATCTGCAGTATATCCTACTCCTCTCTGAACCACTTAAAAACCATCAACTCATTTTGAGCTTTATTTTGCTTGTAGACTAAATTTGACAATTTATATTGCTGCCGAGAATCTATTCTGGACAGGTAAAGAAAAGTTTTGAGCTTCGAATTGTCAAAAAGGTCTATCTGTTCTTTTTTCTGCTTATCATTACCAGTACAGTATATACCAACATGTATATATCACTTCATTTCCCTGAAACTTTTCTTTTCAGTTTAAAAAGAACCACAGATGTGATGTTTGGGGGAAAGCAGGTTCTGGTGTGTGGATATGGAGAGGTGAGGTGTTACATCTTGATATAATTAATTAGAAAATAACAATCGTACTTTATAACAATCCCTAGCAAGAAAATACTTCATTAAAAACTCTGATAAAGTGAACCAGCATAAGTCACCAAGCTTGGTACCAAAGGAACTGGGGACTGGTTATCGTGGCTTGAAATACCAACTAATGCGCGAATGTACTAGTACATGAAACTTTATACTTGGCAACAAAGTCTGGAGGCAAATGACATTTTTCTGTATGAGGTTTAGTTTCTACTTGTTACAGTTAGTACATGAAAAACTACAACAAAAGATACATGGATGATAAACTTACACATGGTAACCTACTAAGCTTACCTTGCAAGGCTTTTAACTTCCCCAATACAGTTATCACCTAAGTAAGATGGAAAGGTTTTGTTTCTTTCTCAAGTACTTGTAGTCAATGTTAAACTTTACTGTATGATGAGGAACAAATGAAATTTCAAATCTGTATATTTACCGTAGTCATCTTACATCAGCTTCCTCATTCTTGTAAAGAGCTTTTTTAATATACACACAATTATTGTATTAGAGCCATTCGTCTGTTGTTTGTAGGTTGGCAAAGGTTGTTGTGCAGCATTGAAGGGCTTAGGAGCAGTTGTCTATGTCACTGAAATTGATCCAATCTGTGGACTCCAGGCATCGTAAGTACTGCATTTGGGGGGGTTTTGGTTTATTTTTATACAATATTTAAATCTGGAAGGATAACCTTTTCAAGAACCATACACTGTAACCAGTTTGTACCCAAACTCACTGATAATGAACTGTCCAGAGTGGATGAAAAGCTTATACTATATCCTTCAATACATTGTTTCTCATAGTATTTTTGTTTGCTTGTACCTCATAATGAATAAATCTGAACTTCTGCAGTTGCTGATTTTATCTATTAACTCTAGCATGGATGGCTTCAAAGTTGTGAGAATTGAAGAAGTTGTTCAAATACTTGATATTCTGATTACTGCAACAGGTAAACCTCTACACTATAGCCAGAATCCATACAAAATCAACCATTTTTTCAGAAAGAATTTTCTATGAATACTGTACCACTGAATTTTCAATCCTTGAAAACCACTTGAAAAGAAGAAATTGAAAAAAAACCAACTTTAAATATGATGTAATTAATTCAAATCAAACATTGTGGAAGGCCTTTCAATCCTGAATAAATTATGATACAAGGAATTTCACTTGTTTGTCTTAATTTTTGCTACTCCTAGCTTGTGTAAAAAATATGAGGTTGTGATTTTTGAAACATCATACTTTTGCTATTGTCAATAGGTAATAAAGGTGTTGTGACTAGAGAGCACATGGATCGTCTCAAAAATGGTTGTATTGTGTGTAACATGGGGCATTCCAATACAGAAATTGATGTGGTAAGTTGCAAGAAAACATTGCTAGTGCATTAGTTTTGATCTGTGAAACAGGTTGAAAGACTACTGTAGTTCTTTCTTTAATCAGATACAGTAATACTTGTAAATTTATATGTACACAAACTAATTTAAAGTACAGTTGTTTTCAATTCCGTTATTGCGCATTAGCATACGAAATTGTTTTGTATGCTAGTTGTTACAATAAATCTTCATTTTTACTTTTTCTAAATTTTTTTACAGGCAAGTTTAAGAACAGAGGAGTTGATCTGGGAGAAAGTTCGACCTCAAGTAGACCACATAATATGGCCAAATAAAAAGAGAATAGTGTTGCTAGCAGAGGTACAATACAATGACCTATCCTTTGTTTGGAAAAATAATAGTATTTTACTCTGGGTTACTATTATCCATCAAGGGCTTCCATTCTCCTTTAAGCTCTGTCCTGTTTATAGTACAGAATGTACTAACTGTCAAAGTTAATGTGAAAACTTTAACTGACCAATGATTTAAGGATAACACTTTAACTCATTAAGGGTCAGGGCTCACCACTAGCCAGAGTAAAATTAATACTAGACTGCCCTTGCCCCTTAATGAGTTAATGGAAGATACCAATGATATAAAGTAGAGCGCTGCACAGGCAGTTTAGGACAACTTGTAGAAAACCAAAAGAGTTGGGAAACTGCCGGAAATTATATCAAGAAAAACTGACATTTCAAGTGAAGGCCCTTCACTGAAGTGAAACGTGACAACGAAGGGCCATGACTCAAAGTGAAATATCAGTTTGTCTAGCTCTAAGTTCTGGCCATTTGCCAATTCTTTTTGTAATTGAAGATAACTTTGATTTTCCATTCAAAATATGTTAACTTATGAAAAACATCGTTTTGACTTTTTATGGCTTCTTCATATTCTTGTCAATATGGAATTTGGTCATCTCAACTCTTTGCAATTGGTATTGGGGCATAATAAATTAATTTTATTTCTGGGTTTTTTAAACTGTAACTTTGTCAATTTTTCATTCCAGGGTCGTTTGGTGAACTTAAGCTGTTCCAGTGTACCTTCATTTGTTGTTTCAATCACCACAACAACACAGGTTTGTACCAAGCTTCAGCGATCTGTTAGCTTCGAAAAAATAATCATGAAGGTGCATTTTCCTGTGCTGTGTACATAAGTATGTGACATATCTTTCTTTTCACAGGCTATAGCCCTAATAGAACTATACAAAGCACCTCCTGGACGATACAAACATGATGTATATTTGTTACCTAAAAAGATGGGTAGGTTTACTGTGTGTATTTTGTTAACATAATCATGTGTAAGAAAAGGTACACCATAGATTCTGATAATGATAAAGTCTCGCAGCTGACCTCTACAGCTAGAATTATGACCAATATTTTACGATGCTGTTTGAGACTTAACCCAGCAATGTTGCCCCAGGGAATATAGACACATATGGTTTCCTTACCTTTTATGGCATTAAAAAGCATTACAAATATATGCAGTACAAGACTACTGTCTTCCATCTTGAATCTCAATGAAAATTGGTATCTACCATTGATGAATTCTTTTACATGTGTATATTCCAATAAAAGTATTCAATATTTAAAAGAAAAAAACTCCTTTCTTTCCACATTTACTGGGCATCTTAGCAAATTCTAGTTAATGAAACACATGCACATCTTATGTGGAGTATTGATATATTATTTTTTCATTCTTTAACTGGGAGATTCCAGTTTGAAGGACTAAGAGAAGTTATTCTGCACTTTTTATATATGCCCAATTTTAAAACTTTAATCACATGAGTCGTACTACTCACACAGTTTTTGCCTCTGAGTTACTGCTATAAAAACACCAGTTTCCCAATAATTAGAATTGATAAATATCAAGTGGAGATCATTAAAGTGAGATCAGGCTTTGGCATTGAACCAAAGGAAACTCTGTGTAACCTGCAATCTTGTTGATGAAAACAAGGTATTAACCATGTGCACATTGCACATCTTACCTAATGAGTAGTTGTATTTACTGATCTTATTCTTTTCTTGCAAGATGAATATGTTGCCCTTCTTCATCTGCAAACCTTCGATGCCCATCTAACGGATCTAACAGATGAACAAGCTAAGTACCTTGGTGTTAATAAAACAGGACCATACAAACCAAATTACTACAGGTATATGTATCCTATAATACAGTTTTCATTGCTTAGTCTTTTGCTATATTTTTGTACTACCGTATATTTTCCTAAGCACCGAAGAAGCTTTGAAAACAGTACTAAGGGGATTCATGGTTGTTTTTTTTCTTTCCAGATATTAAATGAAGAATGTACATGGACCATAATAACTTTAATGAAATTTTTGAAGCGAAGTTTGGACTCAATCAGTGTTTTCTCCATACTGAATTTAAACAATCACTTTAGATGGCACTTGCCAAACTATTTATTTCTACCTTATTCCTGTTTGGTTCAGTAAAGGGACAGGAAAGGCAACACACATTCCCACACAATTAAAATTGACTGTGGATTAAATTATTTTAACCTGTGTGTTGCAGCAGCAATTTGTTGGACAGGTTGCTAACTTGCAATGAATAAGACATGCAAGAAATACAGATTTCCATTGTTATTTGAAATCTTGTGTTACATCCAATGTTGATTTGTATGCAATTCCTTTTAAGGTTTACTTGATGTTGGTATAATTTGAGAAATGGGAGATAATTATAATCATACTGACAGAGACAGAAAAAAGAGCCAGTTAGATGTTTGAGTGTAGTGCTGTTTTATAATTCCAGTAATAACTTGTGAAATGCAAGCTGGTAGAAACTGTTCACTGTGTCACCAAAATTACAAATAAACCAAAAGACTTTAAGTTTTGAATGGATCTCTAGTCCAGAAATTACTATGCAGTATGTTTTTGATTAAAGCATGTACCTTTGCCAGATACTAGATAACTTTGCCAAAGTTGCAGCTTTCAACGGATGAGCACATTAGACTGTCAATTAATTATGTGACCGTGTAGTTATACCAATATCTGTTAAAGGGTTTAAAGTAAAAACAATTTAGTCCACAGACAGTTTTCTCAAGCCAAGTCAGAGGATGGTTTCTTCACCAGAATTTTCTTGGATTTAAAATTCAAATTAATTCACATTAAAGTGGGTTTATTCAATTGTAAATGTGTATGTTGATCTCTTGAATGAACACTACATCCCCTGTTAGACCCAGGAGCAGTTTTCTTGGTTCCCAGTATGAAATAGTTTGTAACAGCTTAATGTAGTCAACTAGTAAGGTCATTCTCTCCTTAGATTGGTTGTGAGTGGACTCAATCGTTTGAATTCTAACAAGGCTATTCTTATTGAGAAGTGCAGTCCGTATTTCACATCAGCACTTTTGCAAGGTCCCTTAATATTAAAATACAGTATTTTACATAAAGTATGATTTCATATTACATCTGAATGAAATGAGTCCTAAGCTGTAAAATTTAAGTTAGTATTGGCTCGAGGTCCAACAACAATGGGTTCACAAAACAATAGTGGAATGAAACAGTAGGGGGATGTATGACATATTCAGGTTGCTGTGGCTGTAAACTACTGACTAGATAATAAAATTTATTGAAATATGACTTGGTAGCTTCATGTCAACCTAAAACTAACACTTTAACCTGAAGAGACCTAGTGCAAAATAAAGTTGACTTAGTACCCTTCACACAATCAATGGTTTGCAATCAATCCCTTGAGATTGAAGGGAATGCAAAGCCACAGTAGTCATGCTGGTGCCACATATTTTAGAAATTGAGATTCTTTTGCTAAACTTCCAATGTCCATGTCCTTATGAGCAAACCATCAATACAGATGTTTGTTCAATCTAGTAGCTTAGTGGTTGCAAGCTCATGTATTTTCAAATTCAAGCAGCTGAAATTTCTATAAATGTTTAAGCTTTCCTAGCGAACAGCATACTAAATCATGGTGCTAGATTGACCTTGTTAACCTGAGTTAAAAAGGCATGTATATACAGTGTACCCACACTTAAATGTTCAACTGGTAATGACACAGTTCCTTGATCAATATAAAAGAGCATGTTGATATCATCAAAGATACTTTCTCAAGGCATGACATATCAACATCCCCACTCCATTGGATTCTAATGCAAGTGGTAAGTTACTGGGCACATACACTTCATGGAGTAATTGAGTAGTGCACATTTCCAATTTAATCCAAAATTGAAAAAGAAACCATATAGTTGCATGTTTGTATGCAAAAAAAAATTAAGCAAGAATTGTTAAACACAAAAGCATCAAAACAATATTGGCCAAAGAAAATCTACTTGAAACTTTTGCCATTATTTTTGTTCACTTAGCCAATTTTTCTGATGCTGAGGTTATGTGAACAGGACTCCACAGGTTACAGGAGTTTTAACTGAGCTGTTTTTGCACCCAGAGAAATTTGTACTGAACTTTTTTTCTCTGTGGTACTAGTATTGTGGTGGATGGCCATAGGTGTAGGAAGTTCTTCAAAAGTGGAGCAAAAACTGCACTGTTGTTTAGCCATAGAATACCATATACTGTATACCAACCAGTCCAAAATGGGACACATTGCATTTTATGCTTTATAAATCACCCCCCTCGCCCCCACTTCTTATGCCTCTGGTGGTGAAACACTCAGACCATTCAGCATATTGTTTGGTTTACTGTACAAGCTTGGTCCCCATCAGGAGCCCCAAAAAATTTCCTGAGAATTTGAGTTTGACAACTGCTATCTGCCATTCCTTATTTCTGGCAAACACTTTTAACCAGGCTCATCTCTGTGATGAGTAAATTGTCAGGCATTAGACAGAGCAAGATACTAGACTATGCTTTTGGCAGGCAAAGAGTTAAATTCCATTAGGGGCTGAGCATTCTTCAAGCTCACAGATAATGTTCATGCACCATCCCCATGATTTCTATCAACCGGAAAGAACAAATAATTTTTATCAAAGACAAGAATGTAAGAAATTTCATTTAGTTGATTAGTATGTTGACATTAAAAAAAGACAGTTAAAAAAAAAAAAACAGGTTTAAATAAATTTATTTCATTACACTTGATCAAAGCATATTTAGAACTAAGACTACCCTATACAATAATTGTGAAACTAACAGTTTAAACAAAATATTAATTATTATATGTTACAACTTCAACAGCTTGACTTGCTCCTGGGACAGAACTGTCCACATTTGTTGAGTCCACCAACTGAGTCTGCATGTTCTGTGGTGAATTAACAGTGTGCATACTGGAATGGGGTGCCATGGCAACCTGAGGAATGCTGCTTGTGATGTACTGTCCCTGAGAATTAATCTGGTTATTCTGTATCTGCATCATAGCAGCTGCAGCATGAACAGGTATAGTGACCATAGTGGAAGTGTTTAATGGTGATTCACCAACATTTGCTAATGCTGCAGCAGCATGTTCTGGCAGGACCAACTGACCACCATCTGCTAATGTTGCTTCAGCTAATGTTGCTACTGCTGCTTGGGCTGCTGCCTCACTGTGAGACATTTCAGTGATGCTAATGGTGACTGGGGTACCTTGGGTTGTTGCTGAGACCTCTGACAATGTAGCTACAGCCTGTGTTGCTTCAGCCTGTGTTGATCCTTCTGTGTAAGAACTTACTATTGCTCCAGTTGCATCAACTTGCACCAAAGACAGTGTACCATCAGCATTGGTTAAAGTATGCACCATAGGATGTGTAGTCTGTACTTGCTGGAAAGTCTGGTCATTATCTTGAAAGTCAGGTAGCAAGTCAGCCCTGCCATGAAACTCGTAACAGTTTTTCACAATCATTCTAAGAGCATTAGTCCATGACAGCTTAGCTTTCTGTTCTTCTGTTCTTGTATCACTGCGAACATTCTGCCAAGGAATGTCATCAGGCCACCAGGCTGGTTTAGTGGTATCCCTACCCCAGCCAGGTTTCCCTCGACCAGTAGAATACTTCAGCATTAATGGAATAAAAGCACGTAGTTGAGCTTGTGTCATTTTATCAACAGGTGTAGGTATGCCATCGATGACTAGTGGTGGGAGTTCAAACAACCCATTGTTGTCTTGACTGGGAGTTGGTGTCTGCTGAGCCAGTGCTGTTTCCAAACTTTGCAAAATATGTGGCTTCAAACTTTTAACACAGTTTTCAAGGGGAGCTGCACCAAAAACTTTGAACAGTGGGTTAGGTCTCCCCGGGCATGCACAAAGCACCACGGCCTGCTGACCAACACGAGTTGCATATTCATCTACAGTCCCCTTTAGCTTTCTCAATAACCTAGTTTGTTGACGTTTGCGGATTGAAGGATTAGTTTCAAAAGAGTGTGGTCGTTTGCGCTTACGGCCAGTTGCAACAGCAGCTGCAGCTGCCACTCCTATTGGTCCAGCAGCTGCCAGCTGACTAGTAACAACATCAGTTACAGAGGAATTCAGCAAATCTGTGTCATCAAAAGTAGCAGATTCTGGTGATGATGGGTCAGACATGTGCGAATCATGACCAATGTTTTGGTAATGGTCACCTCCATCATGCATGCTCACCATGTGCTGAGGAGAATGGGAGCTACTGTCATGGTGCATATTAACCACATGTCCAACATGAGACATCTCTCTAAATAAACAATTACCTGTAAGTTTCACCACTTTAACTCAATCAAAAAGGGATCTATAGTCTGCCAAATGGGGAAAAACCTAACAAGAACTGTCATAATGACTAAATATGCCAACACAGTACTTCAGTGCCACAGTCTCTGAGCTAGTGTACTGACACAAACATTTTCAGTAAACTACATTGTTTCAGACTTTGAACAACCTTATTGTATAATACATTCTAAATCAATTTATATTATGTGCCAGCTGCCATCAGGTAGAAATAAATAAGTGCTGTAACATCCGACAAAATCTACTTCGAATTAAGACAAAAGAATTTGGGTAAAGGAAAGTTTTTTTGTTCTCTGGAGTTTAACGACATAGTTCGAAAATATAACTTGCATTAATTTGCTCTGAACACTTCTCCATTTTTTTGATAACTTACTAGCAAGGATGGCAAGAAGTGTGGGTGAACAATTGATTTTAACACCCCCGAACAGCTCGTAAATAATTACCGTTCAATTTTATATGAATATGGAGTACTAAACGAATTGAACGGACACAGATTAATTTGATAAAGAATACGAATTGGCAAACATTATGATTTGGTGTCAGATCAATGAACTTTTACCGTCTTTCTGACTAGAATTTCTTAAACATATAAATTTCTAACTTTATTTCAAAATTGTATCAGCGCCATGACAGTAATATTGAGGAATTAGAAAGCAAGTATAGATCTCATGATAGATGACGAAATTTACATGTTTGATATTAGTAAACGGGCACTGAGGACTAACAAACAACGCCTAAGTTCAATCATTATATGGCTTAAAAGAGAGAAAAAAGCTAGCTGAGTATTAAAGCTGGTTGAGTTTAACTCACCATTTATCGAGAGAGACCGATTGGGGAGTGAGGAAACCAGCTTAGCGAATTCACAAGACATTGTTCTTTGTTCGAGCCACCTGTCTTGGCAATTTTACGATCTCCTACTATTGTTTCGCTCGCGAAATATTGAGTGAAGTTGGAGTGGCAAGAAGCTGATGTGAAGTTACAGAAAGTTGGTTGTGACTTCTGAATCTGCGCAGAATGAGCTGCTCTCTTGAGTTGCGCTGTGGCAAACGAGCGATGGCGGCTGCTCCGTAAAATCCGAAAAAGAACCTCAAGCACGCACACGTTTCATGTTCCAATTATTGGGGAGCACAAGAGCCCTGAATCACAATTGACGCATTTAATTGGCTGACCAAAAGTAATATATTATTCATGATTTCAAAGACATTCGATCAAGATTCGATCGTGATCTGTATTTAAGAAACAGAAAAACAAATTTCTGTTGCTCCTTTGGCCATGAAATTTTTTTTAACTTGAATTGCTGAGAGGGTCTTACCTAGAAAATGAAGTTAGTAGAAAAGCAATTCAAAAATAGTCATTTTGGAACTTGATATTCAAGAAAACGGATGACTTGACTCCGTATAAATCATGCTAAAATTTGAACTCTATTTCAGGGTCATCGTCAAATCAAATAATATCGGATTATTCCTTTTACTTTGTATCCTTATCATTGTGGGCTACTGGGCTGGTTGTGGTATAAGATCATGTAAGCTTGGATGCTTTCAAATTTGGTTTTGACAGAACAAAACGAGCAGTTGCTTTTAATTGTTGGGAGGTGATTCCAATGCTGGATGGCATTTTTGAACAATCGATCACGGGTGGTCTGTGTTGCACGGTTCCCCCCCGAATGGAAACAATGGCGGTACTTTCGCTCAACTTGTTGAATTAGAGCCAAATAAAACATGCATTATTGATAAGTTTGTTTCAACAGCGTTGCCTTGGTGTCAGGTTAGGATCGTTTAATCTGTGGCTTATACAGTATTTCCTCCAAATCATGTTCAAGATGAAAATATGAAGAGTTTTATCAACAGGTCATTTGATGGTAGCTAGACAAAGACAAAGTCATGGTGAGTTGTCAGTTTCACCTTTAACATTGTTTAAGCGGTTGCTTAATCGTTTTAAGTGCTTATAGAGTTTTAGAAAAGGGAATCTCGCAAAGTATTTCAAACATTCGAACACAGCCATCTACACAGCCATAGTCTTTCGTACACAGCCATGCACATTGAAACACCGCCATGCTTGGAAGACTTACTGGTTTGAACTTCAAACGAAAAACTATGTTCTGGCGCGCAGAAAGTTTATACATTAGTACAAAACGTTATTCAGACTTTGAACAACAAAATTAAAGGCTTGATGTTGTAGCTTAGGCGATTAAACTGAGTGGGGTAACTATTTAAATTTTTTCCATACTTCGCCATGTTTTAGTCATATTAGGAAAAGTTTAAAGGCAGTATTCTGCCAAACAACGAGAAAACGAGATAGTGTCGTTTCGAGCGACCGCCAAAACAATCCCTAAAAATGCAAGAATAAGTGCTCATTTTCTGACCATTGAGTTGGTATGACGGCTCTATGCCCTGCTGAGGTTGCTCATTTGCCTGGCCCCTCCAGTCACAACCTGGTTAATATATAATAATCCACCTTCATAATGGGTTTTAATCAGTTCATAGCAGATATTCTCTTGGACAGTTGCTCCTTGCATGCCTTTGCCTGTAAATTAAAAATGTGTAACAATAACTAGAACTTCTAAGCTTTGGTCAAAAGACCCATGATAGTTGATGATAGTTTAAGAACTCATTGTTTCCTTTAACTACCATCAACTATCATCAACTATCATCAGTGCATGGTCAAACAGGAAAAACTCTAATCAACTATCATGTAAAATTTAAACATTCTCAAGGTGCACGATAGTCTATGATAGTCCAGTACATTATATTTGCTGGTGAAATGGGAGCAAAAGTTTCAGCTATTATGGACTTTCATGAACTATCATGCACCATTTGACCAAGGCTTTAGATGCCTTACTGACTAACTGGTTAAGAAAATTTTTTTTTTCTCTCCTGCATTCACCAATCTGGGTTGTGCCCCTGGTTTTCAAAAACGTGTGTCCATGGGGATGCTCTAGCTAGAAATCTTACCTTCCTTTCCTAATTTTTGCAGAATAGCCTTGCTGTTGTGCAATATGGGTAACATTGCAGAGTGCAAGAACTGGCACATTTTTCATATTTTTCAGAATAAAACACACAGGCTACTGCACACCTTGGTATCTGTACATGATTGCATGATTACAGACATTTCAGCCTTATGGTAACCTTCTATGATTTCTTTCACAATGTGGCATTATCAATCACATACTTACTTTCTGAATAAGTGGTAACAGTGGTTATAAATCTGGGGTTTTTTTCTCTTTTTTAAATCACAATGTTTTTAAAAATGTGTATATTCCCTAATACAAGTGTGTCTTACAAGTCAATCAAAAGGGTGGCTAATACTTTAAAACTAAGATTCCAGTTCTCAACATTATATCAAAAAGTACTGCTACACAAACTGTGACAAGCCAAAGAGTCAAAAAAACTCTGAACTTCAGACAGGACTGGAACCCTCAACCTCCTCAATGGTAGCCAGATGCTCTAACCATTCAGCCATGCGACAACTCAGCAGTGGAGGGTTACTTTTGGTATTTAACCTGGATTAAGTCAGTTGGCAGTGACTAGCTGGACTGCAAGCTGTTAGGTCAGACAATCAACAAATGTTTGTCAAACTCATTTCCTTAGAAAAATTATTTCAGAGCGGTTGAGGGTTGAGGGTTCGATTCCCAATTAGGGCTCAGAAATCATTTTTCCAAGGAAACAAACTTGACAAATGTTTGTGTTCAGCAATTAAAGTTGTCAGGTGTTACTCAAATCATGATTAGCCAAGGATTCTGCAGAATTTTTGTGCTCCAGATGGGACTGGAACCCTCAAACATTCTTAATGTGAACCTGGTTGTAGATAAAACATCAAATTGCAATCTCCAAAGACCAGTTAACAAGTAATAACATCTAAAAACAATGTTTTACCAAAAAGAAGTCATGGTGCAGGAATCCGACTCTAGTCACAGAAGTTAAAGACACTGTGCCACCGTCACCCCTACAATATAAATAAATTTATTTGTCAATCCTTTGGTTCATTGATCAAATATAGCCAGATACGAAACAAACTCTGCACTCTGCAAAATCAAGAAAAAAAACAATGAAATCCCGATCAACAAGCAAAAGTCCGTCAAGGAAAAAAGGAACAAAATCAATTAAAGGAAAATCAAAGAAATCGAGGTCCAGGTCATTGTCACCACAGAAGAAACCTATTGACGTTTGTAGCAAACCTGTTATGGAAAACGCTTATTACATCTCACACAATGCACCACAGTTCCTTATGTATCGTGGCTTTTCTTGGCAGTCAGGTAGCAAAGGTAAAAAGAGAAGTAAAAAGAAAGGAAAGAAGAAATGAGAGATAGAACAATTTCAGTAGGAACAAACTGGTAACTAACAAGCAAAATGTTTTGTATGTAAGAAACTAATTGTAATGTGTAAAAGTATTTAGAATGTTTGAACTGTTTTTATTGCAGATGAGCTGATGATAAAAGAGGGTGATTTGCTCACTTAATGTTATCAATTTCTGTTTTAGAAAAAAAAAACAATACCAGCCAACAATTTGAAAAAATATAAAACAAAACATAATCCAAAAAGCAGCATCTTGTAAACCCAAGATTTGAGTTAAGAACAAGACAAAGAGGTGAATCAGTGATATTTCAATTTTATTCCAAAATCGCCATCAGACTAATTGATTAGACTAATTAATTAATTAATCATCATCAGACTAATAAATTAGTCTGATGATGATTTTGGAATAAAATCGAAATATCACTGATTCACCTCTTTGTCTTGTTCTTGACTCAAATCTTGGGTTTACAAGATGCTGCTTTTTGGATTATGTTTTGTTTTATAGTTCTGTTTTAGATTGGCCTATTAATGAGCATTATTAATGAGAATAGTTCCAATATCCTAATAATTAGCAGTTATAATACAAGGCTGAGCAAGTATCATGATTTATTGGTATAAAAAAGCATATAATGAACCACTCCAGAAACCATGATATGAAAGTAGAGCGCTGGCAGCTCTAAACATTGTTTAGAAAACCAGAAGGGTTACAGAAGTGCCCAAATTTAGCAATTAAAAAAATGTTTCGATTGGAGGCCCTTAGTCAAGTTTCACTAGGACGGAACTCCCCTAACCTTTGATTGTCTTCCTAGAACCCAGTCTTTCTGGGTTTTCTGAGTTGTCAGTTGACCTTCGATACACTGACAAATTATCAAAATAAATTATAAGGGGGGTGAGCGTCATCAAGTCCTCCTATCAATGATAAATTGAACATGCTAACAAACATTTTATGTTGGTGTAACTACTGAGAACTAGGCATAACTCCCCAAGGCTCATCACATCGTTTGTTGTTCATGTGTGGTACAAATGTATCGGTGTGATTTCAGTAGTTCATACGAGAGACATGTTTAGCAACATCAAACCTGCGCACAAACAAAATTTTTAGATCTCCCACTTCTCATCTCCATTGCTTCATCAGTAGATACAGTCGACAACTGCTGAGAAACTTAAAGTCGACAATCTGAAAAGGTTAGAATTGTTCAATAAAAAAGCAGGTGAGATGAAAAACAGCAAATTTTTCCTAAAAGATTTTTGCAAAATGAAACTTTTTGGCAAAATGGTGACCATGCTCACAAATTTCAGTTACTCAAAACATTTTATTCAAAAAAATAATTTTTCACTAGTAAGCAGTGGCCAGTCATCTCTGTTTGAAGGGAATTTTCGATTACTTTACGACACTTTAACTGATCTCTTCTATAGAAGTTTACTGTTAGACATTACACAGGGACAAATATACAAGAAACGAGTTATTGGTTTTCGAACGCTATGAGGTAATCGGTTTAAAATAGTTTAAGAATCAAAATTTGCAATTAAACTTACGTCTGTAAACCGATTAAAATTACAAATACTAAAAATGGACTGTGTTCCCATTGAAGAGTTGCTGTGCATAAAGTAACACTGATGTTGGCTTACTATTGCTGACTGTTAGCTATAAATATAAATTAAAATCTGTTTGATAAGATCGTCTCGGCCCACGCACGAATAGCAGATTAGGAATCCATCACTGATAATTTTTTTACTTAAATATATGTAGATCTAAAATTGAAAAAAAAGACGAATCGAGGCAAAAATATGTAAACTTTGAAAAACGAACTAAAGCCCGGATGCATGAATTAAGGTTTTCTAAAAGTATCGTCAACTGGTAGCGGTACTGATAATCTAAAACGCTTACTTACCGCTACCTTTACGACGTTATCCTTGCTGTATATGAATAATAAATTCGAGACAAGTTTTTAATTTATGAGTAGCCTTCAAAACTTGCAGCATTAGCAAATGTAACTATAGTCTGATTGTGATAAAAATATTTACGTGTAACATTTACATTTTTCAAGTAAATTGACCTATTTTAACGGAACCAATTGTTGTGTAGTTGAAGCCTACATGGCACCACTTACATCGCAGACCTCAGTTTAAATCTTGACGGTTTAGTCGTGGGGTGATACTGCGAAAGATCAACGGGATTCTTTCTTATTATTATTATCTCCTAGCTGTTAAAAATTCATTGCCTTGGGTCACCTGCGGTACCAAAAGTTAGTTTACAGTGCCGAATAAATTTTTCGCCAGTCGCACCTGCAGATGTCGTGAAAGTAATCAACATTGTCCGGAATGAAGATTTCGAAAGATTTTTGAATATAATCCACCTGCCACGGTGTCAAAAACTAAAGGCAAGAGGAAACACGACGTTGCCTCAATATAAACAACAACTTCAAAGGAAACTTTCTTTTAATTAATCGATTGTAATTTCCTTCAAAGAACGTTTGGTTTATTTATCTCAAGAAACTGACAAAGTAGAACTTGCGGTTTAAATCAATTTAAGAAGGAAGAAGAATCTTGGATGGATTAAGGTTGGCAAGTTAAGAAACAATCGTATTGTGGAGCAAAATTGTCCAACAAAACTGTAAGTTTAGTATTTGATTTTTTACTTGTTTTGTTTTTGCCTTTTACTTTTTTTTTTGCACGAAGTTAGTTTTAAGAACGAAGTAGCTATCTCTTTTAAATTAGTCTTGAATGCATGTTTTATTTAAATGAAACAGCAACCAAACTTAAAATCAGAGTAAGTTTTTAATCCGATGTTTCCAATCCCCACTCCTCCAATATTTCTACCGAAAACATGCAAGGAATTGTCGCGGATATTTGCGAATTTGTACTTTTGATTAGCATGAACAGCCTGGGTTTTTTTTTTTTTGAAATTTCAAAATCAGGAAAATATGTTTAAAAGTGATTTCGAAATTTATTTTTTAAAATTTTGCCTCAAGCCTTTATTGGTGCAAAGAAAAATAAGCGAGTCTATTTGACGTTGAGTTTTCAAATAAGTTTTGTAACAATGGCGGGTGATATGAACCATTTATCCTTTGCTAGTTGTTTCATAATCAAGGTAGAACAGCCGCAAGCAGATTTTCATTAGTATAGAATGGTATAAATGGACAGTGAAGCGGCATGTGCTGTTGGAACTATATTCGTTCTAAGCAACTGCACTCAACGAAGCAAATTTATCGACACGCTCCCGCCAAAATGATGACAATATTATTTAATTTAGTTTGTATTTTTCCTAAAGAAATAGTGTAGAAAGGTGAAATTAAAGAAGTTAGAAAAGGTCAAACTAATCACGAAAGGAACATGTTTGCACCCCGTGGCTACACAGCGGTTCCACAAGATCCAGTTGATAATGAAGAAGAAGATCATTTAGGAACAAGCTATGGACAACGTAGGACCACCGTATCCACGAATTCTGAAGTAATGGCTGGAAAGTCGTCGGTAGAAAGTGACGAAAGTGAAAAAGAACCTCGTCCCAAACGGAATCACGTTAGGTTTGAGTCAAAAAGCGTGGAGGAAAAACCGGAACCGATGTCGAAAGCTCGGCGTCTTTGCTTTGCAGCTTCTCTCATGATCTGTACCTTAACAATATTTGTGTTTGCTTTTACCGTACCGTGCAAACGTGCTTCGTGTAGAGTCGCCAATATTGTACCAACATTGACGGCAAACAAAGCGAAATTTCGTGGAAATTGGTCGGTTTCATTTCCAGGCTATTCTTCCGTAGCTGAAACTACCCTTCGTGAGTCATCACAGATAAGCAACGGCGAACTCGTGGTCAGCTACGAGATGATTGAAAGCGATTATAATCTAAACCAGCGAAGGGGGAGTTCACATCAAGGTGGATTATTGTCCTTGAGCAAGGAGAACGGTGCTTTGGTTTGGTTATACAATGCTTCACACGTGATCAAACTGATCGATTGTAAATTTGAGAAGAAAAACTTGGAAACTTGTTTAGTTGAGAGTTCTCGTGGCGAGCTGCAGCTGGTAATCCCCTCTAGTAATCAGATTATCTGGTCAACGCGAATTTTAATTGGATCGATATTGCCAAGTATTATTATTGGTATTGCCGACTGTGACGGAGATGGTGTAGGAGAGGTCTTGCTTAGCTACAAGCGAATAAACGCAAGCCAAGTGATGCACTCGGGATTGTCAAATCAGAGCATGGGATCATTTCTTGGTAAAATACGAGTGATTTCTGGTAAAACTGGTCGCACCTTGGGTGGTATTTTGACTATTCCTCAATCGCAGTTAATAGAACGGATTTCGCTACATTCTACCAGTAAATCCACGAACATGGTTTTTATTCTAACGGTCGGTGGTCAAGGCCATCTTAAAGTGATCCCGGTACATAAATTTTACAAGAAGATTTTGAAAGCTAAATTACCAGGCATTTCTACAGATCTGTTTCAAAACACGACAGTAAGATTCTCTCAGTTTGTCTCTTTGAAACACCCACCCGTGGTGAAAGATCTTAATCAAGATTCTGTAGAAGATATTGTCTTGGTTACTCTTGCGGGAAGTAGGCACTCTCTTACCGCTGTTGACGGAGGAAAACTGAAGAGAATGTGGAGAATTGCATTTGGATCTAGGCGAATATTAAGGTAAAACATTGTAGATTATTATTCTAAGTATGACGTACCTGGCATGAGTATTTCGACTTTTTTCATGTCAACCACGCAGAAGATAAGAGATAACATAAGAAGACCGATGCTCTGGTTAGATATTGAGTGTTTGGTGTTCTTAATTTTTTTTTTCAAAAGCTAGAACTCTCTGAAACCTGAATCGATAATTCATGTAACTTAAGCTTCCGATAATTAAAGCGTAACAATACGTTCATAAGAAACAACATAATGTCGTTCTAGCTGTCCTTGTTCCTTTACTCAGTATTTCATGATTTGTTGGTTGTACTTATTTTATAATTCCGTGTGGGGTTCAGGAAAGCAGTGAAAATTCAAAGCCGTTCAAGTACTTTTTGAATATCCTTGAATACGAGCGGTTAGTAAAACAAATGAACGACCTTTTATTTTGTTTTGAGTCATCTGTGATTTTGTTAAATTTTTTTTTCGCCTCGTAAGTAGATATCCTGATCGTGTGCGCCAGTCAGCAATTCCTTGTAAACCGTTAAAAATGAAGGTTTCATTTCACCATTCAATGGCCGAATCTTTCTTGCCTTTAATCTCATTTTTGTTCTTGCTTTGTTCTTTCATTTTTCCTTTTATTCTAGGTGTCCTATATACAGGACACTGGGCGTTACAGCGTTAAGTAAGATTCCATCGCATTCGAATCGGTCATTGGAAAGACAGTAATTCCTTTATTTTGAGATGTCTGTGAATACAAAGATTTGTCATCACTTTTTAGAAAGGCGTAAGACTTGTCTTACCATATAGTAGCACCTTTAACAGGCAGAGAAGCGAGAGGAAAATTTGGAAGAGCTACAGTGGATGAAAAACAAGTAATCTGCGCATCCCATTGTGTTCTTTCAGATTTTTTCCAGTTTCCGCCTTAGATGCGTCGTTCTCGTCTTGAGCGCCACCTTTATGAGAGAGGTACATACCCACAAATCCTTTTCTTTTCTATATTTCAGTCAACCTGTTATTGGTTACTTCGACGGTGATGACATACCTGACATTCTTGTGGTGCTTCAAGACCAAGTGCTGGCGATGTTCAACCGATCACTCATACAAATCTTAAGCGGACGAGATGGAAATATTTTGTGGAGTAGAAAACTAACTTTGGCTGAAAGGACGTCACCACTGTCGGCTAGGATAAGCCACAAAAGCGACGCATTTCTCATGTGGATAGAAAAAGAAATGGTACAGAAATATGAGAAAATATTTACTTTTGAGAAGACAAGTAAGAACCGATTGTCTAAAAAACTATCGACAACTGGTACCCAAGATGAATTGGTAAAGAATAGTGGATTGAACAATACCAAGAATAATAAAACTACTGCTTATCATCCTAGACACCGGAGAGATGAACAGTTTTCAATTAGAGAGATGGAAGAAGAATTGGACTCCCTTGTCAGGGAAGTTAATAAACAGTACCGCAAACCGAGCGTGAAGACTGAGCTTCAAAAATTTATACCCGAAAAAAATGGCCGAACATCGAAATTATTGGACAATGTGGTTAAAAATGAAACAGGAAGAACAACTGTCAGTACGCATCGTTTGTTCAACAGTTGGGAACAACTTGAGACAAATACTAACGATATTGGTACCACCATGTCGACGACTCATCTGGAGGAAAATATCGAGCCAAGCGAGGCCATTCATCGTACCCAGTTGTTAAACAAACTGCACATCTCAAAGCTACCTTCCAATGAAAACATTTCCCATGACATTAACCTCGAAAAAACAAAGATACCGGTTAAAGGTGATCGATCCATTAATGCGGCAATAGCAAATACAATCACACAATCAAACAAAGACGCAAACAAAGACGCAAACAAAGTCCTTCGGGGGCAAATTCATGCAGCTTATGGTAGATCAAAGACGGACACGAAGTTCTCCAAAAATGGAACTCCTCGTTCAGACTTCAAAAGCAATACTAAGGACGTTTCAAGGAACTCTGATAAAGAATATCCGAAATCTTTATCAAACATTCGTTACAATGCTTCTAGTGAAAAGAGCGTCAGAATTTCGAAGAAGGACCATGTCAGTGGGAGCTTTACTAGTACGTCAGTAGAGAATAAAATAACTGGACCGTCCAGGAAGAGAAACGGGAGTTCACAAATAAACGAGATCAATTATACTTTAGCCCAACGGGAAAAAATCCACGATTCCAAACTTGTTGCAAAGAATGCATCAGAAAATATGACTGCGTTTAATTCAGCTGACCATAAAGCACGGGCAAAGTACGGTATGTTGAAGGTAGGTAATTACTCCAGAGAACGGAGCAGTGACAGCTGGCACGGTGAAAAACAGATCCCAGGTAAAGTAAAATATTTCAACACAAGTGCTGACCTTAATTCCACCCATTTCTACCGCCAGGATTTCAAAAATAGTGACACGACTAACAAGAATATTACACAAAACAGAAGGCCATCGTTAACCAGTGAGACAGCGTTAAAAAATAGGACACAAACAACGAACAGTTCCAAGAACTTAAAATACCTGCTGTATAACTCATTCAAACGAGGTAACCATAGTCTTAAAATCGGTGCCACAATTGATGCTGAAATCGTCGGCAGTTCAAGCTCCCGTTATCATAATCTTATAAACCAATCAACTCTTGTTTACGTCAACAGTAGTCGATCCAAATATAATGTACCTTCTGAATATAACCGAAGGCGTGAAACGTCACGGGAGGACTATGTACAAAATGTTGGTATTCACAAAATGCCTTTCAACAACCAACACCATACCTGGAACAACAAGGAAAGAAGAGTCACCCACGATTTTGCATTAGGAAACAACGGTTTGTTTTCTAAAAATGATGTAAATTCCAGCGAAAGCATTGGCGAAGGAATCGAAGAACGTCAGCTTACAAAAACTCTTAGTGATAGACAAAGTTTAAAGTTAAACCACAGCACTAAAGTAGATCCAAGCCGAAATACATTGACCAAAAATGGTGAAAAGTTCACTAAACCTGAATTCACTCAGTCTTTCAAGAATGAAATAACGGATGTTTCCACGAGTAAAAATAAGGGGTCAAAAAAAATCCAATTTTCTGACAATCTGGATAGAACTGTATTGAAGACTATAGATAACTTCGTTGAAAATAAGACAAGTTTGGTATCTGTACAAGAAGTATTACCACATGTGACAACAGCCTCCCAGGTGAAACCATACAAGCCTAAGGCGAATAGAAGTACGGCTGGAGATTACACTAACTTTCAGGAGTTCGGTTCTGAGAAACAACGTAAGCGTTTGGAATTCAAGGAAGAAAACGAAGGCATGGGAACGCCTGATACAAGGTTATCTTACAACAAAGAACAGACTGAGGGATGCAATGGACGCGGCCTCGCTCTCATCGCAATATTTCCGAACAATCCAAAAAACACCTTTTCTGTTGTGTCGCAAGAAGAATACGTTCCAGGTGAGAGAAATGGTTTCAAAGTATTTTGCTTACTCCTTCCTTCTTTCCTTGATTCTGTATTCTATTTTGTTTCTTCTTAGATAAAGCTACTACTTTAGGCCCCTGTGATGCGTATTGGCCTTCAGTAAATTCGAACCCTATCGTTCATGACGTAGACAGAGATGGATTCCTGGAAATATTTTACGTGGTGAACAATAAAATAACGATGACAGTTAAAAAGCTCAGCTTAAGATTAAAGCAGACACCCTAAGATAAAAATTGCACGATATAAAAACTTGTTACATTCCAAGATACTTTGTTATATTAACAGCCAGGCAAATATATTAAATAAACTTTTGTTAAAGTACTGGAAATAGTATTTGTTGAGAAAGTGTTTCTCTGGCGCGTAAATGTAAATCAAGGCTCAACAAGCGATCTCAAACAATCTCATTTCTGAGACATTAAAAAGGCTGGGTAAACTTCGCCTGGCATAATAACCAGCAAATGGTTATCCAAACAAGATCCTGCGATTCTTTGCTGAATCCAGAGTCTGGATTTCAAACTTTGGTTTGAGTTGTACCACTCCGAATCCTAACTTGAAGATCTAGAATCAACTGATGTGAAATTTACCTTAAAGAACACGCTTTAAATGTTTATGAAGTGAACATTATTTTTGAAGGAAACTTATTTAAAGAACTGTTCAGGTTCTAAAAATTGACGTTTACAGATACCTCTCCCATCTCTCTCTTCGCTGGTGAGGTATTCATGCTTGCATGCCTGGTTTGGAAATCAGAACACTTTGAAGCACTGGAAATTATAGCCTTTGTAGCTGGCAGTCATTTTTCCAATGCTAAGTTGTATCCGAGATTATTTAACGTAATCGCTGGAGACCGTGCAAGGATGTATGTGAGCGGGATGTATCCTTTGGTATTGGCTGTGCCTAGTTTTGAGCGATTAAAATGAATAATCTCTAAGATTTAGAAGATTACTAATTAGATCATTGTTGCCTGACTTACAAATTATGTCATCTACATATCTGACGAATTTTAGTACCTCAAGAACGAATTGACAAATAAATGACCTGTATATAGATTGTTTTCAATCATTCACCAGTCGGCACAAAGGTGCTTGTAAAAAAAACCCATTTTTTTCATAAATTATTCGATCTGTTGCACGTCGGAATGTTGAACTTACCCTCCAGCTCAGTCGGTTTAATGTCACATGAAAAACCAACCATTCCAAAAATTCTTTCAACTAAGACAATATTGACTTAAGATGTAATTTACATACTGTTATAACGCACTTTGAGAAGAAAACAAATGATACAATTAATGATGGCACAATTTCTTTAAGATAAGTTTTAATTCTCTCGCAAACCACAATTTAAAAACAGGACAATTTCTACCATTGTTTCCGAGTAGTTATCCTGACTTTAATAGAACGATGGCAAATTTGAGGTTATCGTGCGGAGACCTGCAGCTCCCATTATTCAACTGAAGATTTTTGAAAACATAGCTACTGTTACCTAGGCTGAAATGTTCAGTTACTAACTACCATAATGTAAAGATTCCCTCAGTTATTGCTTACATTTTAACTGATATCCAAGGTAGCTTTGAATGTTCTAAAATGAATCCATGGTACCCCTCCATCTAATAACTATCAACACATCACTCACAGGTGGTGAATGCCATGACACCACTTAGTAGAAATGTAACGTGCTTTGTTGCCTTTGTTCAATTAAAAAAACAAAAAGCATGCTTAGACGCTTTCTATCGAGGTACTTTATGCTAAAAATCGAACTGTAATCTCTATTCCGAGTTAAAGTTATCCTAAATATTTTCATTACAATTCCATGCAATGGAAACGGGCATCTACAGTCGACACCTAACTTTCCAGTTGAATTCAAAGCAATCTTGTGGTCAAAAATACCCAAAACAACTTCTAAATATCGATTACCATAAAACTGTATTACTTTAAAATGTTCTTGCAAAGAAAACGTTCGTTCACTCTGAACCGCTAGGAAAAAACAGCAATAAGAAAATGTCTGTCTTCTCTCAAGTTGAGTTTTTCAAGTTTGCTCGGCTTCTCCCGTGGCATCTTTAGGTTCTGTAACCTGTGGGAAATGGGTAAAAAATACCTCAGCAGATTTTATCTTCAACAGGACGTATAAGAACGGTGAAGGAAAGTTGAAAAGGCGCATTTATGAGGGGGACTCCCAGACACTAGGTTACATTCGACCCAGTCTCCTACTGTATGTCACTGACGAAACCTGAGACGTGGGAAACAAGTGCTTAGTTGAGTCGAGTTGAGTTGAGTTTTTTGAAAATTTTAACCTGAAAACTTTGACAGCAGGAAATTTTACCTGTGGGAGCTGGGCAACACTCAAACTGCGGATCTAACTAAATGACAAGGTCAAAATGGACGCCGTTTGAAATTTCGCGCCAGTACTTAGTACGAAGAACTACGACAAACCACGAGGTTTTCAGAGTCAAGTAGAAGTGTCCAGGAATAAAAAAAATACTCTTTCCAGTTCGCAGAGAAAGCAGAAAACATTTAGCACGACTGTTTGACAGGTATGTGTTTCAGAATAGTCATTAAACTACTATCAAAGTAATTAAATTACATTCTGTTTATTCATCAAATTAATGGGAACGTGTATCATTTTCTTGAGCAGTGCCTAAGAGTAACGTTTCGAATTCAACTTCGGGTTAATATATAATTAATCTTCCATTAGAAATGTGCTTTAAGATAATGCAGTTCCAGTAGAGGAGTTTAGCCCTAGCAGTGAATCATAGGTAATCAGAACAAATAACAAAGGGTAACTTGATCTGTAACTGCCATGGGTCTGGGACTTCTTTTGAATTTTGTCCTGATTGCCCTAGATTCACTTCTGGGGCCAAACTCAAAGTGCAAAACAAAGCAGCTTAAAATACTCACAGGATTCTTTCTAGGACGGCCACGTTTTCTTTTAGGACCTGTGGGTTTCTCAACAGGAGGCTGGGTGTGAAATAAATAAATACTCATAACATTTTATGTTTTCATAATTTCCAGTACACCATCTACATGTGTGCCTCTGCTCCCCAGTGCCAGTATTTATACTGGTGATATTATTTTAATACAAAAAAAAACAGTTCTTTACCCATTTCCTTGGTCTCCCCCTGGGTCTCTTTGGTCCAGTATCAACAGGTTTTTCCTAAACCAAATAAACCTATGAGGTTAAATTTTATACTTTTTCAAGCAGTTTTCTTGTAATATATATTAATAAAATACACAGTGCATTATCACTGTTGTCTTCAGCATTACTACAAGGAGCAATTTGCTGAGCTCATCTAAATTATGTGTAAATGCATTTTATCCAAATTTACAGCAAACAAATCACTAGTACAAGCATAAAATTTACTCAAACCAAACCAGAACGTTTGCAGTAAAAGCTAAAAGGTTATAGAACTGCCCAAAGCCATTAAAAAAAGACAAAAACAACTAAAGTTTACAAACATAATGTATGAAAGTCCCTTATCAGAGAGTTGGACCTTTGTTAGTAAAAGGGTATTTTCTGCCTAATTTTACTTTTAGAAAGTTCACCAAACTTTTAGCCTTTTTCTTGTTATTTTACAATGCTTTAACTGCACTTTACTTCAATGACAGTTGTGATACTTGGGTTACCATAGATTAAACATGCTCACTAAATGATTGTTTGTATATCCTAGTCCTTATGAGTGGACAACCTGATTCTATCACAACTAGCTAAATGATCTGTTGAAAACCACTCCTTAAAAAAATGGAAACATTTTTGGATATGGGTTGATGGGCTCTTTCTTGTGTTTGATCTATTCAAGCATGCATAACATTTTGAGTCCTTGAGGTGCCAGATAGACATCAAGAAGCTGTTGGTCAGGAAAAGCTGTGACCCTTCAGTTGTAAAGAATTGGGGGGACCTGGCATTCCTATTGCATGAAAGAGTGTGGTACTTTACAGACAAAATACAAAAACATCCCATTTCTTCTTCTGTGGTTTGTTGTATAATACTGTATTTCTGTAGGCAGCACAGAAGAGCAGTAAAATTAACCACAAATAAATCACTTATTCTCGACTTATATTTGCTAGCATCAATTTGTTGTAATATCAGTTGGATTATGATCACATTTCATGAAAATCTGTAATACACTTTTTTACACAAGATTTTCAAAATGGTAATTTTTTGCACTTCTGTAGTGGCTGTAGAAATACAGAGTTCAAGCAAGATAACACAGTGTCGGCATTTAACAAAGTACATTAATTTTAGGTATTTCAATAGAACAACATGTCATTTACCAGTACATTTTAATGAATTATGAATGTTGTTTTTAAACCTCTGAAACACTTCAAAGTGGCTCTGGTCAATTGATAACATTTAAACAACCAAAAACTTTCCATGTGCTGCATCCAAGTGATGCACTGTGTAGCACCATGACAGCATTGAAAACACTCTTGGGACTACAAATTATTCCTTTTGTTTTAAACAAAAAATTCTGTTTTGTCAAGACATTAGCATAGATGTAACCATAATATCTGCTTAAACTCCTTAACATTACACAAACTACTGTAGAGAAGCAGAAGTGGGAAGGTATTTGTATTTGTAAATACTTTCAGTTCCAAAAATGCATAATATTACAATTACACAGAAAATCAGGCTTGAATAACACTATCTCTGGGTGATTCCTTCTTATTCCCTGCCTGATTAGTTGCCCTGATGAAACCATTTATGGAGAATACAAGTTCTAAGAGCAATTATTACAGTCATAGAATGTGCTACACTAGCTTTCACTTTCCCCAAATTTTTTTCCACCCCACACAATGCTCATGAGGTACCACTTGCATGAATAAAATTGTTTGAGACTAAGATGAGTGAAATTCAAAACAAGTGATAAGAGCTGAATATAAATTTCTAATAGCCCTTAGTTCATCTATTGTAATTTACCAAAAATTTTAGGTTTTACAATAAATGACAAGCAAAATCTCCCATAGCACTTCAGATTCCTTTTAGTTCAAATTACTCTTACTTATCCAGTCAAAAACCAATCAAACTGACTATGAGAAGAGATGCAAAGAAAAATCAGTATATTACTATCCAACAATCAAGCCAAAGTCCTTGCTAAAGATGTAGGATTTGTCAGGTTGGAATTCAGTATCAGACTGAGAAATTTGACTTTTTCTTTTTTTGAAAACATTATTTGCAAGACAACCTGGTTCATGAACAAGAAAACAGATGCACACATGTTATTTCACAGAAATTATTTTATGTTTACTTTGTTCTATATCTTCATAAATTGGTTTCTTCATGTTTTAAGAACTAAGTCATTCAAATTTAAAAAAAAATCTGGACAGGCCGAAACCCTTCATCTTTCGTTTCTCTTCAAGTTTAGATGTGTTATTTTCAACTTGAAATGAATTTTCTGATCTAGGTACATGCTCCTAGAATTTTCTTCTAATCTAAATGGAATGGATTATTATATTTATTGTGATGGCCTAGTCAAATTGTTACTGTACAGTTTTTGTAATCCACTGGCAAGTAAAAGATATGATACACATTAATGCATTTGTATGGCGTTACCTAATAGAAAATTGCATTTTTTTTTCTTCCACAAACCGAAGAACGTTATTTTCACACAGCTACTGTGCCCTCTTGTAGCCTGCGTTAATATCAAAGAAGTTTGCCCGCGGGCTGGTTGCCATGGTAAAATAACGTGCCTCACCAAGGCGTACTTTTTCTAAAGGTCGCACGAAAGGTAAGCCTAGACGAAATCCTGTGTATGCCAAGAATTTCAGTTGACCTAAAATTACTGGAAGATGGCGTTAAGGAACTGCCGGACTATACGGCATATATATACATATGTATACATATATATCATATATATATATATATATATATATAT
>JBAHVQ010000514.1:1175354-1186642 GCA_036872915.1 Nanipora kamurai
CTATGCCCTTTGTTACATTAATCTCCGAGGGAAAATCCTGTGTATAGTAATTTACGGTAAAATAATAGTTTAGCAAACATCAACATTGTTGATAATATTCACTTCAGTAATTTTTAAATTGTCAAAAAAACTGTAGACCATTCAACAACACATTTGTGTATCATACCTTCTTCAACAATTTCTCCAACAAACACTTTAGCAATACCAGCCATGGCTATGACCACATTAGGTGGGACTGATGTACCACCAGTTATACTCTGCATCAACTACAAACAAAGCACACCTAAATTGTGCATTTGTTACTGCTAGACTTCTTTTCACTTTTAAACATGGGGTGGCTCTACAAAAGGGGTAAAGTTCCTCCACCTCTTCCAGGTGCAATGGGGTGACAGTTTGAAGACTCAAAAATGTACACGTATAAATCATACAGAATCAAAAGTAGAGCCCCACTCCATTTTACATCCCTTGACTTGTGACTTCTACTGCTACAAACTGGTCAAGTTTAATTATAGAAGAGAGAAGTTATTAAAGAAGTTATCATTTTGTATAATACAATGGTATTCAATCACAATGATTTATTCACACTCACCATACAAATATATATATTTTCTTTAAGGTTAAGACATAAGGGAACTGCCAAAAATCTAAGGTTTGTTGAACTGAGGGTTTGACCAAAATCTCTGTCTTTACATTTCACTCCAACAAAGGGCCTTGGCTGGAAATGTCATTCTTCAAACTTTAATTTTTGTCAGTTTCCCTACCCTTTGGTATTATACATGTCCTTTGACAATGCCTATGCAGCACTCTACTTGATACATATAATTATCATCACTTAAATGAATATATACATTTATACATATTATTATATGTATAATAGAAGCATTTTATATTGAAAAACTAAAACCCAGTTTGAACAGAAAGATAGGACAAAACCTGAACTTAGTTTTATCAATACAACTTTCAAATATTCTATTGTTCTATGGTTTATTTAGTTTTTATGTAAACTTATTAGTCTTTTATAATGGTTGTGTATAGTAAGTCAGTTGGGATTTGTATTTTTTTATAAAATTGCACAATTTAATTGTATTGAACCCAATGTAATTTTAACCTTAGACCTGACGATGACCAGTTGCCAGGTCAAAATATTCTCCAACATTTTAATAATAAAAATCTTATTATTATATACTATATATGTGTGTTTGTGTGTGCATTTATATACATAGGTCAAGAACCTTCTTCCTCCAACAAAAAGGGACATCAAAAATAAATCAATCAAACAATTTTGCTAAAAACTTTTTATTTTTATTTCCAATGTTTGGGGGAAAAGCCCATTTATCAAGTTGTTTGATTGATTTATAATATATATATCTAGTACGACAAAAGGACAAACTTGAATTACTTCATTTAAACTTTAATTACTACAAATTTGTTTCATGATGTGGCAAGCACAGCTTACCACACTCATCAGGTGATTATCACGTTTGATGTTATTGCGTAGGTAACTTGAAACTGGAATAGCACAAATGGCATCATGAGAATGGTATGTGATTATGAATAATAAGGCTGTCGGGTTTTTGGCTGCTTAACAAGTGTTTTTTTGCTATGTCTACATGTCAATATAAGTTCGTTCCTGGTGTTCAGTGAGCTTAGTTCTGGATGGCAAATTATAATAAACTTTCATACAGGCATACTGATTACATCTTTTGGTTTTGTAGGAATAGGGCCAACATTGTTTAATTATTTTCCATTTGATCAAGTGTTGGATGTTTGATTCTTTTAATTTCCATTTATTTACTGAGTTCAGTAGCATGTTTGCATTTTGGGTTTCTGAAAGAGCTGGCGTGGTTGTGGTATCTTATTTTGAATGTGCCCTCAGTAAGTCTGACATAGGTTTTTTCTTCTCCATTGTCTTCTCTTGTGACTATAGCTACTGAACTCAGTAAATATATTTGGAACTTAAAAGAATCAAACATCCAACACTCAATCAAATGGAAAATAATTAAACAATGTAGGCCCTATTCCAGCAAAACCAAAAGATGTAACCTATGCCTGTACCAAAAGTTTATTATAATTTGCCATCCACAACTAAGCTTATTGAACACTAGGAACGAACTTATATCGACATGTGGACATAGGAAAAAATGCTTGCTAAGCAGCCAATAACCGGACAGACTTATTATTTATAATCCCATACAATTTTCATGATGCCATTCATGCTATTCCAGTTTAAAGTTACCTAAGCAATAATGTCAAACATGATTATCACCTGACAAGTGTGGTAAGCTGTGCTTGCCATACGAAACAAATTTGTAGTGATTAAAGTTTAAATGAAGTAATTCAACTTTGTCCTTTTGTCATACTATTCCACTCTACCCTGGTATTGAGCACTCTACTCATATGATTCTGAACTTGCTACTTGTATATATGTATATATACATACATTTGTGAAATTCATTAATTATTCAGTAGCAATTAATAAGCAATCAAAACACTTGCTTAAGAGCACATGATAACCCTTGTAAACATGACAAAGATCTGCTGTCTTCTGCATCATTTGATACAGAATACTAATAGGGTTATTAGTATTCTGCATCAAATGATACAGATTGTTCTCATTTCATACAGATGGATAAGTTGACATCAACAACAACATTCAGGTTTTATTATTACATTTCGCCCTTTGATACTCTCAATAGAATGTTTAAAAAGCTTAAATTGTTGAAATAAACACTTTGACATGAATTTCACAAGACATTTACAACATTCGCGTCTGTGTTGTATCAGATATAACAAACTCGAGCCAAAGGGGAGAGTTTGTATATCCGATACAACACAGCTGCTCATGTTGTAAATAGTACATAATATACAAACACTTCTTTAAAGGAAAAACTCTATTACTGCATGATGCAGCTAGAACAAGAACAACGATTACACGAACCAGCTTTGTTATCGTTTACTTGGAGTTTTTAATGCTAATGAACCGATACCTTCTTAATTGTAGCTTTTGGAAATGCTGATCGACGATACATTTCATATCTGTTGAGTTGGTCTTCAGTAAATGATGAAACAAGTACCCTTTGAAAATGTAAACAAAAGAGAAAAATGACAACTCCATTATTATTTTCAATTACAGTACTTTTCTTAAAAATTGATAACAGAATCAAACCAAATATAATATTTGTAAGATAGCAATGAGTCAATAAAAAGATCATGAGTTGTTATGATGTAAAATTTATTAAGTTTTGTGCGGTCCCTTCCAAAATGTATTTACAACAATTGTTGTAAATTGTGAAATTTTTTTTAGTATTTTAATCAATTTATAGTGCAGGAGCAAAAGGACTTTGCTTCAGGTGAATTATCATTATTCTTCACCCGAGTTCATTCTTCTACTCTAGCCACTTTTGATCCTTTTGCTTTGACTGAATTTCTAATCAATGTTGTGAAAATGTGGTAGCTTGGTTGTTATATGATATTTATTATACACATGCTCAAGCTAGTCTACTCAGAAAAACTTTCTGAGTCCCTGGCGGGAATCGAACCTGTAACTTTCTATACGAACTAGTACATAAATATAACCTTCGCTCACCATCTGAGTCTATGTAGCTAAATGGTTAGAGCAGCTCAAGTTTTTCTGAGTAGACTAGCTTGAGCATGCTTATAATAAACTCCAACTGAATTTATATTGTTTATATTGCAAAGTTAGGTGACCACAAGTGCAATCACTGTCATCATCGCTACCCCAGTCGTTGTTTTTGTAGTAAGCTGAATCACGTAGAACTATTAATTTACTATTGCACAGGAAATGTATTACACAGAAATAATTATTCTTACTGTTAATGATATTTACAGTGTTCTTGCGGAAAAGATCAACGTCTCCCTGCTACTTACTGCATCTTCTGTCTCTCGATCTCCTCTTCTTCTTTAAGACTTTTATCTGCAGCGACTTTATCTTCAGATATATCAGTAGCTCTGGATGGAGCAGAGACAAGGTGTCTTAGAGGCATTACTTGCCTTTGTAATTCCATTTCGCGTCGTTTCGGAAATGGACTCTTTTGGTGATTCACCTCGCCACTAGATTTGGCTGTACTTTTCGATGGTTGATCTTCTTCGTCTGCCAAACGTTTCTCGGGAGAACTCATTCTGAAATTTGTTTAAAGTCTCTGATCTACATTACATAGGTCGGTGTTCGAAGCAAACATTATCACGAACAAAGTGTCATGCGGGATCGTCCGCTCACACGCGCGTTTCACGTGTGACAAAATGGCCGCCAAGCCTGAGCACTTGGGTTAGTTGCCAGTAATAAATAGTTGACTTATTTTGGTGTAGGACGTTTTTATTTTTAATGAAATAAAGAATAACTCGGTGATACCAGTCATACCACAATTGTTGAAAATAGAAAATCACTTAGTTTGCCACCACATAATCAGACTCTACCTTCAATGTGTTTCAGATATGTTCATTTTTATCTCTTTATTCCTATTAAATTTATTTCAATATAATTCCAATACTTTCGTTTCTCTCTGTTATTTATAGACTCTGAAGCTTATAGTGGGTTTGCTATTGCGAATAACAACATGGTCATCGACTTTTGGTAGGTTTTGTAATGCTTTTGGAAATCTTAACTATACCCATCCTGGAAGATGTGTAGAGTTTTAATTCCAAGAACAATCGTGGGATAATATTAAGAACAACTAACAGATTAAAGTAAATTCATGGAGTATTCTCTCCATGCTACCATGATACTATCGTGATTCACTCTGAACACAAACATTCTTTATTAAGAGAGTGGGAATGAACCTATTTCAAAGGAAACCTTGGAGATGTTACTGGGTTAATTGAAAAAGATTTGGGTCAAGTACAGTTTAGCAGACCCCTGAATTAATTAGGCAGTCACAGGCTCTGGTGGACCTAAACCTAACTCTGATCTGGTCATTAGTTCATGGGTCTGTTAAACTGCACTCTAGCCAAAGCTTTTAACCCATTGACATCTCAAATCAGCCTTTTTACAGCTTTAGTTTGACTAATGTCAAATACATGTTATCCTCAATAGGAGATGTCTTTGCGATGTTGAAAGTTAAATAAAATTTTATGACAGTCAAGATAAAATTGTAAGGACCTGCCCTTAGCCATTGAAATCCCAGATTTATATTTAAAATAAATTACAAACTATGCTATAGACACACCAGCCGGAAACCGTAATTTAAAAATGAATATAAGTGCCCAGCAAGCAATTTTAAAAAAAGACATAATAAAAAGGATAACATTTATTTGCTGACATTTTGTTGTTTACATCACAACATCTTCAGAGCATTTAAACTGATTTTACAAAAGTTATACTATATGTACTTACAACGATACTAGTTTTAAATTACACAAAAAGGTTACAAAATTTAAAATTCAAATTAAAATAAAGGTCAGCTAAGTAAATTAACTGTAAGTCAGAGTTAAGTGGTTGGTAATTAAAATAAATCAAGAGGGTGGACCTTATAGTGGTGTTAAGAACACATATGGAGCTTATGGGTGTTTTGCCTTTGACTCGAAAGAACCGTTCAGTTTCAACTATGTCAAATATACTTGCTCATAAACACATACACAAACACCTCTGATTTCAAAATACTCTCATCAGGTAGTTCTGAATCCGATCTTCTCATCCATGAGAGTCTTCTAATTTCCAAGCTTAATCCAGTTCTTAATGCCACTATAAGGTCCATCCCTCTTGACTTATTTTAATTACTAACCACTTAACTCTGACTCACAGTTAATTTACTTAGCTGACCTTTATTTTAATTTGTTCGTTTGAATTTTAAATTTATATATAGTATAACTTTTGTAAAATCAGTTTAAATGCTCTGAAGATGTTGTGATGTAAACAACGAAACATCAGCAAATAAATGTTATCCTTTTTATTATGTCTTTTTTTAAAATTGCTTGCTGGGCACTTATATTCATTTTTAAATTACAAACTATGCTATCCATTCAAAACCCTTTTGAAAATATTTTGAAATCTGTTAATGCATCCAATTTGTATTTATTCAATCATATAGATATGTGCAATTAGGGGCAAAAGAGTTAAGTTCAAACAGTTAAACCAAGAAAATTTACTCTCAATTGTTGTTTTATTTTCTAGTCGCACATCTGTCTCAGCAATGGCTGGTATGTCAGCTGGAGTTCTTGGTCTAACTGGACTATTAGGATTTGTCTTTTACATTGGAGCATCATTACTTCTCTCTGTAAGTGTAGATTACACTTACAGTGATATTAATTTAAAATTTGCTTTTTTAAGTACTGGTAATTTTTACTAAGATGTCATTGTGTACTAGGTAGATAAACTACTTACCACTTTAATGATTTCAATGACAGTACAACATCAAAAAAAGAAAATTTTTGTGATAAAATATATATCAGCCATCTTAATGTAATATATCATAATGAAGAGCATCTGGGTTGATACCAAACCACAAAAATGTTCATTCAAAAATGAGACTACAGTCTGGTTTTTTAACCCACTTGGATTTTAAGTGAAGGTTATAGCATCTCAGATCTGTATTTTACCAGAAAATCAGATTGAAAATTGTCAATATTTTAAGATAATTTAAACCAAATATCCAAACGAATCTATCAGCACTGTTTGTTTGTGTATTTTCTTTACTAATCATTCACAAGTGCTGAGAAATAATTATAGTCCATAAATTTAAAGCTATAAATGAGAGCTAAGGTATCAGATTATTTATCATGTGTAAATAATTATTTCCTAAAGCTAATAAAGTAAATGCATTGAAAAGGTCATATTGATCAGCTTTCTTGAAGACATGCAGCTGTTTTAGCTAAAGCTGGGTAAAGAAAACAAAAAATTCGCATGATTAATAATTCAGATTAAATTCCTTACTGATTAGCAAAGATTGATAAATTTAATTATTTCTTTTGTTTCTTCAAGTTTGTTTTTCTTTACATATTGAGGACTTTGAATCTTGTTTTTTTATATGTTTATCTTCCAGTGTCTAATAAGTATTAAAGCTGGCCAGGATTGGAAAAAGTACTTTGTTTCTTGGTGGAGTTTAATGTCAAGTGGAATATTGGGAGGTCTTTTTGTATCTTTTCAACAGTGCTTTTTAACAGTGTTTTGTTCACTATTGGTTTTCTTAAGCTATGAACCCTTTTTTTAATCCCTGAAGGATTTTCCTCAGCAAAATATACTTATCTTGCACCAGTCAGGTAATATCTAACATACAGGTAGTCATATGCATCAAACAAATCCACTCCCTATTCTAACATACCAACATGTAATTAAGTTGTATATTGCAGAAATGGGCTTGTGTGAAAAGCATTATGGGGAATTCAAGTTAACTGTTTTAATAATAGTATTTCAGTAAATGAGCTTGAGTTACATACCAAAAAAATAATGTAGCTAACATGTTAAGGTGGCTCCTCACCAGTTGCAATTAGCATGGTCTTTATTAATAGGCATTTCTATCTTTAAAATTAATTCTAAGTTAGGTCAAGAGTGTCGAAATGGTAGAAGAACTGTCCTGAACATGAGATATGTGTTGAACTATACAATTTTCTATTTTTACCATGTTAACAATAGAGTTGGGATAGCATACTGGTATTTTGACAGTTAAAACAAACCTTTGGGTTTCTTTGACAAATTTTTCAGAAAATTGGTATGAGGTTATGTGTTACACTGGGGAATGAAAGATCAAAATAATTATCAAGGAAGGTTGTAAAGATTGCTTGCAATAAACCTGGTGGATTTTTTCATCTTTGTTCTAACAAGGGTGATCTGACTATCTATGCATCTGTGCTCAATCATAATTATTTAGTTACTAGTCCTCTATAAAAATCTTAGCAAGTGAACATAGCTATCCAAACCTTAATCTTATCCACTGATAAGGGAGATAATTTGCAGTTGTTTATTAATTACTGCTGGTTTCGATCACTTTCATGAGAAATATTACTTCAGTTCTTGTTCCTTGACTACATTTTTATACTAGACCTATGTTTTATTCTGGACGTATCCTTTTAACTGACATTGTAGATGTTTATGAAATTTTACTAAAGGTTAGTGAAAATACTGATGTCAGTTGGTGTTGTTTATCTCTTGGCATTGTTGGCTGAGCTGTTTCAAATATAACACTGCATGGTTTCAAGAAAAAATTGAAACTATAATGTGAGGCTTCATGACTGCTCCACAAAGTTACCAGAGACAAGGTGGGTCCAAGTGTTACACGGTGATGGTAATCTCTTAGCGGTGTCATGGTTCTTGTTGCTAAAGTGAACCCCAGGGTTACCAAGAAACAGAAAGAGTTGGGAAACTGCCTGAACTTAGGTGCAGAGAAACTGACATTTTGAGTGAAACAGTTTTTATACACCTAAGTTTCAGCAGTTTCCCAAGCTACCTGGTCATCTACAAGCTGTTCAATACTGCCAATGTAATACTTTTATTACATACAGTAGAAACAAGCCTATCAGTGAACCTAGTCTTGTTGGTAGGTCACGTAATCCTGTGACCCACTTTCATTGTTGTATTTTCTTGAAGTCCACAATCCATCTCCAGCAGACGTTGTTCATAAATGATGATTAATATTTGGCATTCTTTACTGGACTTAAATTATGAGCACCAGATCCAAATGTGAATTTAGTGAACATGAAATGAAAAAGATGTAGACAGTAGTAAGAAGTTTGCAATGTGCCCCTTGTCCTTTTGGTTTAAAAAGTTCTGCAGTATTTTCAAGTTCTTCGACATCCATTTTATTTAAGATTTTCTTTGACAATTACCCAAGATTTCTCTATGGAATGGTTCACGTTTATTAGTCTTATTAACATATGGAAACAACAATTTGGACACTTATACATACATTATGATAATAATTTTTGCAGATGATTCATTTGTGACTGTTATACACACTCTTGGTTAGCCACAATTGAGTAACATAATTATCGTTAAATAACCTGCATATCCTTAAATGAATGAGCTTATATCCCTGAAATGTGTCGTAAATATCTCAATATATTTATTTGCCATACCCCGATTCCTATGATTTTTCCTTCCAATATCCTGTATCCCTATATGGGAATAATTCTTTCCCAAAAATAATATCACAGTCATCCATAGCGGAGCCGCCATGAAAACTAAGAAATATTGAAAGACCGATTGGGAGCACTTCATGGGGTATGTACAACACAAGACGACAGCCGTGAAGTACGTTGTATGAGTCTTTTAATGACCAATGTCATCTTTTGTCACATAATTTTTTTTCTCACGATAAAAACACCACTTATTTTTGCATTGTAAGTTTCACTGCGATGAAGGACCTTCACTCGAAACATCAGTTTCACTAAATATTAATTCCGGCAGTTTCCCAACCCTTTTGATTATCTCCTGAATCGTCCCTTCTCTGATGGTATCTTAGCTTCCTTGTGACAGAGGCTTTTCCCCCTCAACGAGTAAAATACTAAGGCATCAGTCATCGGTGACTGAATCTGGACCAAGGAGTTAAAGATGGGTGCAAGGCTAAAGCGCAACGGTCTACCTGAGGTACGCGGTCGGTGAGACACGAGGCTTACTACGACGTTTTACATGTGAATAATTTTCTGCAGGTAGGCTGGAAGCGGTAACATAAAACATCGCCGAAGTCAAGTTTTGATAAAACCAAATTCTTAACTAGCTGCTACTTAACGTGAAATGATGCGAGTTTTTTCAAGTTCCGCAGACTTGACAGTACAGAATACAATAGGGTATACCCACGTGCCTAGGAGTTTCAATTCTCTTACTTTCTCTCTGGCGTTTCCTCCTTGACTGTAATGAGTGCACTGAGAGCGCTATGGTTTATCCTACCAAATTTGAAAATGTTGTTCACCCTTAGACTGAGCGACCAAGAAAACACCAAACTAGAACAGCTAGAGTAGTTTCCACACTTTTTTTATTCAACGAAGCTTCCTCTTGCTCTCACTAGTATAAAGAGCCAGTTAACACTGATTTTTATTTTAATTTTCTTTAGAATGGGAAGTTGGGGGACCCTAATTTTTGAAGGAAAAAAGTATAAAGGCGAGTCTGGAAAAGCACTTGAGTTAATTACATTCAATCCACATCGATACATGTTTCTACCTCAGGAGGTAACACTGCTGATTTAACGTGATATTAGGGGAACTCTGCATGCAAGGATCCAGGACGTTTAGATGCAAGGCAGACCTGCTTGAGTATTGATAGTTAGCCTATATTTACACAGGGTCGGCGGTACTGTGTGAGCAGGTGGGGCATCTGGGGAATCTGCCGCACCAACTTTTCTGGCTTAATTATTCAAAATAGCGATCAATGTATACGAGTAATTTTTTTAGAGGTGAATTAATGCATTTAGTGCACAGAATTTTCAAGCATGAAAAACATATCGTTATTTTTTGAGTTACATTACTTCACAATTTAGAATATTCTATCATTATTTGAGCACGATGTCATTACCATTCGAGAATTGTGCTTGAGACCTAACAACACCAACATTGTAAAAACACCCAGGCATTTCTACCCCACAAATTTTACTCCAAGTTTCCCTCCGATCAACATTTTTTCCGTTCCGCCGCCCCTGTTATTAAGGAACAGGCAATCCCCTTAGCGGCGGTGAGCCCCTTTAATAAAGTTTGATAGTTCAGTTTTATCAAATTCAATTCAACTGAGTTCAACAAGTTCAGAAACATGACCTTATGCACTAGTTTTGTTTAACCTTCCGATACGTTTTTGTGTTTGCATAGCATGGCCAGATAGAAACATCAGCTTTATGCACTGATTTTACTTGTTTTTCTGTTCATGTGTAGCATATACATACTTCTATTTCCGAGGTATCTGGCGGTTTCTCCCAGTGCCCGTTGACTGATCGACATTAAAAATAGCAAGCGACTTTATTGTTGTTACTAGGTTGGTCGTAGCTAGGATTTATTCGTTTTTATTTCTCATACTTCGTTGGTTCATTCTAATCACATGACTACATCTCGACATCTCCTTGTGGGTGATGATTTACTGAGTGACGGCATAGATGACATACGTAAGGGAGTTCTGCAGTATTAATGCAATGGTATGTTGAAAATGTTTATTTATGAACTGAAGTAATTAACCGTTGAGTAACTCAATCACAAGTTCAAGCCTTTTGATTATAAGTATTACAATTACAAAAATAAATCGTCATCTATCCCTACTTATGCTGTGTCGGCTGTGTCTGAAATCATGAAATCTATGCTGGTTGGTCTGCTTTTATATATTCAACATTTTGTCTCGAACTTGTACCATCTGGGCTATTTAT
>JBAHVQ010000515.1:14571-35326 GCA_036872915.1 Nanipora kamurai
AACTTAGTTGGTTTGATAATGGCTTTGTAATAAAGTCGAAATATTACCGCACCTGTCTTCGTCTTGTTTTGACTTGTGTCTCAAGTTTCAAGATGTTAATTTTCGGATTATGTTTTATACTTTATTGTGCTATCAAATAACAACGATATTGCAAATGCATTTAACACATACTTTGCTGAAATTGGCGAAACCCTCTCAAGCCAGATCCCGGAAACAAATTATAGCGTCGATGAGTTTATAGAACCGGTTTCTGCACAATTTGAATTAAATTACATATTGCTCGATGACGTAAAAAGGGTTATTAGTAAACTGGATGCCTCAAAGACGTGTGGTCTTGACAAAATACCTGCTGGTATTTAACGCATATATATAACTGATCTATTTCTACGGCCATTTTTCCAGATGACTGGAAAATGGCCAGGGTGTCACCAGTTTTTAAATCTGGCTGTAGGGAAGATCGCGGTAATTATAGACCAATTTCAGTATTATCAATAGTGGCTAAAATATTTGAAAAATTAATGTGTGGTCAGCTTAATAAGTATTTAATTGAACAAAGTATATTAACTAAATATCAGTCAGGGTTTAGAGGGGGACACTCAACTTCGTCGTCCCCGCTAAATACAACAAATTCCTGGTTATTAACTATAGACTCTGGAATGATAAATGGAGTACTTTTTCTTGACCTTAAAAAAGCATTTGATACTGTTGACCACAAAATATTATTAAGAAAACTGTTTTTGTATGGAGTTAGAGGCATTGCTCTGGATTGGTTCACCTCATATTTACGAAATCGAACACAGGTTTGTAAAACTAACAACACCACATCCGCGTTGAAACATATTAGCTGCGGTGTTCCTCAGGGGTCGAACCTGGGTCTACTCCTTTTCTTAATATATATTAACGACTTACCACGATGTCTATTAGCATCTACGCCAGCAATGTATGCTGACGACACAAATATAACACTCGTTGGTAAGACACAGCGACGAAATAGAGAAAAACCTAAATAGTGAGGTTGAAAATATTAATAAGTGGCTCCTAATTAATAAATTAACACTAAACGTTGATAAAACAGAATATATGTTGATAGGGTCTAGGCAAAGACTGCAAAACACTATCATGGATAATAATATAGAGATTGCAATTGGAAGAAAATGAAGTTAAACAAGTTTTGACCACAAAAAGCCTTGGAGTCATTATTGATGAAAATTTATGCAGGAAAGAACAGATAGATGACATCAGCACAAGGCAAAAATCTGGAATAATCAGCATATTAATATAAGGAAAGAGATTTTAGGTCAGTAATTTACCGATTTTATAATTAAGTAAATAAATAAATAAGTATTAATAATAATTAAGTATTTTAATAAGAATGATGTAGTAGATATAGTTTTTTATTGTACTTATTTCTTAAAAATTACTGTAAATATATATTTTAAATTTTTAAAATCTTATATACACGGCCCTATGAAAAACAACGAATTATTTATTCATTTTATATATTTTTATCTTTTTAAGTATGTATACATTGATAGGCTACCGTGTTTAAATAACATTAAATAATAGTAATAATAATGAGATAGAAAATGCCGCAGTTTGATCGAAATATGACGGCAATTGAACTAAAACTTATATGACGTGAATAACTCATCAAGGGCTACGTTTTGACTGATTTGGATAAATTTGGAGGATTTGGACTTCTGTATGCTCTAAGATGTTATTTAGGGATTATTGTTCTTAACACTGTCACAGGAAAAATTCTAGTATTTTTTGTGCTAGTTATGTAGGTTACAACTTTCTCTTTCCAGTCTAGTTTTAAACAAAATCGGTCAGCAACAATTACCTTTCACTGCTAACAAGTCCATCCTTAGAATTCAAATACGTATAACCTGATAAAAAAACCTTTTTGCCCGATCTTAAGGTTTTACAATTGCACTTTTTAAGCGTCGGTCTACAAGTAAGATTTTGTTTGTTTTTGTTTAGAGTATATTAAGTGAAAAAACGTTTGGGAGTCTTTGCAGGATTTTTAAACCGATCTTTTCGGATGTTTATCTTTATCCATTCTCAAGTACCTTGACGTCGTCGGAAACGTTAACAGTAAAACAATAACTTCATAATTAACCTACACTGCTGAAGTCAATTGAAAAAGTCGACTCGATTGTATGTACGTATGCATGTACGTATGCATGCACGTATGTACGTACGTATGTATGTCTGTATGTAAGTATGCATGCATGCATATATGTAGGTAGGTAGGCATGTATGCATGTATGTTTCTCTTTGCTGGGAATAAATGAATAAAATAAAAATGTCGTTTATTTAATTCTACAGGCAAGGTTCGCTCATATTGTACCGGGCCTCAATGGCAGCTTCGGTAAGTATTTCCCTATGATGTTTCATTTTCAAACTGGAGTGATTGAACATCGACGTGTTGAATTACGGGACTATTCGGGAGGTTACTGCTAAATTGTCCTTTCCCCAGTGACATTGTGAGCAAGTCAGGAAAAATTTTGCAAGATGGAGGCTGATTCCCGACTGACCATTGTTGTTCGCCCAGTACAGGGTTTAGGTCACACGTTTGCTCAGAACTTCATGCACGATTGACCGTAGTGATGTAAAAGGATCAGGGAGGTAAACCTAGTGAAAAATTGGTCGAATTGTCCGCTGATAGGGAAACTGGCGAATATCCATATATAGGATTAATTTCACATTATAAAACGTAGTAGATCCTGTAAACATCGTTTTCTGTTACCAAAGATATGAAACAAAAAGTTTACATTTCTGGCATATTTAAAGATGCGTATCCTTTTCCGATTAAAAACGTCCAAAATGATACTCGGTAAAACCGCATAACGTAAATTTAGCACCAAGATTAACGTTTACAAAACTTGATACCTCGAACGTTTCGTTTGTTATTGCCTTTTTTGTTTGTGTCGTTATTTTAAGATAATTTAATGTATGTTCAACTTTGAATTTTTCAGCTGATATCGGACCAAATCAAACTGTACTGCAGGCCAAAGGCGGAGTGCGAATTGTATCTACCGACAATGATAAAACGATTCTTCACATAGCGGAAAGAGAAGTTGTATGGGATGTTCCACCAAAGGCTAAGAACTTGGATACAACTTACGTAGTCTCCCACAGGGTATGGTATTAAGGCAATTACATTTCAGTGATGTAGTTAGTAGATGTTGTAGTAACAGTATCAGTAGCAGTAGGAAACAAGGGGAAACCGGAGCGCACGAAAAACCTTGAGAAAACCTGCGGAACCTGTTTGATTCAATCATCGGAAAACTTCACGGAGCCGAAGTCGAACCCTATTTACAAAAGTAACGTGAACTACTACCTTGCTACTAACACTCTGCAGTATTATGATTATTGCTATTTCGAAAAAATCCTTGTCTATTTTGCTCGGTCATAAAACACATCTCTGAAAGGTCAGCAATTGTTAAATTTTTGAAGACACCAAAGAAATAAAACCAAGTTACATGAAGACTATTTTACCCACTTGGTTGCCGAAACTCTCAATATTTAAAACAAAATAAAAGGTTTTAACTCACGTATGCCGAGTATTTTTTGTCTGGCAGTGGGTCAGTGGTCTTTGGGTTTCATTAAATCGTGCTTATGAAGGCCATATTTCGAAGTACGAACAAGCGGAGTTCTGTATTCGATCTCATGCAAAGACTGCGACATACAGTACATTTGGGAGACAACTCGTGCATTAATGACATGAACGAGTGTGCATCATAGAAGTGTAAAGTATGCCAGGACGTGTAATTAGGCGTTGATGAAGCACGTGTCGTTTTAACTTGCCATCTACGCGTGACAAGTAAAGTTTTTGAAATTGGTAACGTAACTATCTTAGATAATGAAGTATCTTCTTTCCTTTAAAACAATAGCATGGAGGCCTGCACGGGATTTGCTCATATGATCCAAACTTGAATTTATTCTTAATAAAAGTTAAAATGAATATTTTTATGCGTGCTGTCATTTATACAAACAGTCTGGTGACTAATTTTAAAATCTGCTACGTTGTAGCTCGATAGAAAGCTACGTTTTCCCTGGATAGAAGGTTCGAAATATCGGATACCTTTGTCACGAGCATGAAATGCGTAATGAGATGAAAACATGACAATAATTTGGTGGATACATTCGACTCATTTGTTTTATCATTTTACTAGTTAGTTAAAAGGTGCTGAGCAGAACGACGCTGTGAAAGCTTCACTTTCAGTCATTAAATGTGGTGGTTCCGGTTCTCGGAATGCACGCTCCTGACCAAATGCTATGTTTTGATTGGCTAATGATAGTTCTTGAACTATGAATGAATTTGAGAAGGCTTCTAGGAGCCCAAAAACAAAGACCAAATCACAGAAATTGTATAAAAACTGCCGTGCAAATATAACTATTTTGTCTATTGTAGCCTTGAAATGGAGAACTCAAGAAACGACCTGAATGTTATCCAGAAATCTTGTGTATGTGAAAGCTTGGTTCAGATTTTGATTTGTTATTACACACTATTGATAACTAAAGATATACACTGGATATTAATACAAAAAGAAATAAGGACAAAATAAAAATAAAACTTAATAAATTGTTTAAGAAAACGTGTGTAGTGGTCAAAGTAGCTTCAGCTCTTGAGTTGATCTTTACCTGTTAAAATAGCATATATGAGGACCATTACATTTTTACACATTACACTGTACATATAATACGCTATACATTAACGTTTGAATAAATTCTTACAAACAAATGTACACCATAAAAAACCACAATTATATAATTATTTGCCACGCTTATAAGCCAATGGCAATAAAATTTAAGTGTATACTAATAATTAATTGTATCATTCATCAGATGACAAATACATGAAAATGGAATACTGTACAATATCAATCAGGTTTGTTTATGAACACATAACCTGGAATTGGACACCTAAGCTGGAACTGGACACCTAACCTGGTTGACAGCCAGCACGGGTTCTGCCCAACTTTCAAGTGTGGATCGCAATAACTACAAGCACCTTGGTATAGAAGACTCTAAACTTAAGTAGAGGGGCGATTTTGAATCGCTTAAGTGTTTTATTGCGAACGAACTAAACCTAACTGGAAAAATGGTCCTCCCCTGGCAGCGAAGTGAAAGTGTTCACTAACGAGAACGAAGTCTCGAATGAAGGAGAAACTGTTAAAATTAAGTGGTACCAAGGCAAGAAAACTTTGTTGCTTCAAGGATCTAGAGCTAAACAGATGGAAGAGGACATTTATAGCAAAATACAACCAAATTCAAGTCCCAAGGAAGGAGGAACATGCAACCGGTTTGAAACTTCAAATTTGCATAATAACGCACAAATTTACTGAAGCGATCAATGATTTCAGGTTTCAAATCCAAGAGCTTAAAGTTGCTACGGAACAAAATAAAACCGCTATATCTAACCTTGAATCCATATGACAAACCCGGCAATCATCGAGTGATGCTGCATATTTGGAACTATACGCACTTAGGAAAGAATATGAACTTGTTTGTTCTGAAAATGCAAATCTTCAAAAAGAAAACACTGAATATCTTGAACGCATGAACAACTTAGCTTATATTGCCTCTGATTTAAATACAAAACTTAAGATACTTGAAGAGAAGACAAGCTTAGTAACCTCAGTGCGTCTTGTAGACGAAGATAAACAGTAATTAACAATGGAAGCCAATCGTTTGGGAAATGACCACGAACGCATACCGTCCCCTGAGGTTACAAACCAAGCAGCGAATAGCGAAAATATACAGAATGAAAATCCTATACAAAATGAACAGCATAATAAAGTAACTGAATTGGTCGGATTGAATAGAACATTGCGGGAACCTAATAACAGGTGTGAATACAAAAGATGGAAATACGAGCTCCGTTGTCGGGGTGGCCGTGTCTGGTCAATCCAACAGAGCTAATACAGATAAACAGCCTAATTCCGGGCATGTGTATCAAAGCCCTAAAAGTGCTGTTCCATGTCCATTGCTGCTCCGTCGTGGCCGATGTATTAAAGGAATCAATCGCGACTTCTCCCATTCGAGCCTGGAACGTAATAGCAAAGAACCTGAGTCCTTTTCTAAATCTAAGCACTTGATCCCATACCCCTTCATGGAAAAGAAGGGAAGTTGTTTAAAAGGCCCAAATTGCGACTTTTTTCGCAAAATTAACCATTTTCAACAACGTCACTATCCCAGTTAATACGAAAACCCGGATTTTTTTTTGTAGAACAGTTGCAAAAACATCAGCTCGACGCTGAAACGGTTGGAGTTGGGCTTGTGGAGATTCGATGTGACCCCCACTTCAAGGGATCTGAACGGATGCCCACCGATGGCGATGCCGCAAAAACGACAACATTTACGACCACTAATGAGTATAGCCTACCCCTACTTTTAAATGATATTACAGTGGAACCCCGCCATACCACCACCCCATTAATGCAACCACCCCTTTAATACGACCACCCCATTATTATGCCCACTTTTTTGTGGCCCGAACAAAAGCCCACACATTCTCTTATATGAAAACCCTGTTAATCCGACCACCTCGTTATTACGACCAACGACCACCTTTTGGAGTCCTCAGTCCTTGTCTTCTTTATAAAATTACCCCGATAATACGGCCGGTTAAATTGCCTGGTGAGGAAGCTGAATGAAGACAGACCCAATCTGACAAATAACGGATTAAAATTTTATTGAATGTTTTTAGACAGACGTTTTTGTGGTTAGCATGTTTAATCGGTATAATATTCGGCAAGGATATTAAGCAAAGGCGAAGCCAATCGAAGCTCACAGACTTTTTCAAAACCGTTTGAACTTACTAATGTTTAACCACGATAACGTTGTAGATATACAGGTGTATAACCTTATTCGTAGAGACAGGTACGGTCGAAAACATGGTGGTGTGTGCTTATACATTAAATATACCATTCAATTTTCACAGCTAGACGAACTATCGGATATTTCGTTAGAAGTTGTATGGATTAACATGCGTCCAACCAGATTACCTAGGGGAATTACAAATTTGATCGCAGGAACTGTGTATTCCCCCCCAAGTGCGAATGATACAAATATGTTGAATTATCTGTTTAATTGCCTATCACTAATGGAATCACGTTTTCCTCGTAACTGTGGTTTTATATTTCTTGGAAACCTTAATAAATTGAACACAACACGTCTAAGAAATGGTTATGATTTAAAACAACTTGTTAATTTTCTTACTCGTGGAAACAATACTCTTGACATTGTATTAACAAATCTTAGTGCTTTCTTTGATCAACCTGTTAACTGTGCTTCTTTTGGGTTGTCGGACCACATTTCTATCGAGATAAATCCTATTGCACGTGGTAACATTCGGGAGAAGTTAAATGTGGAGGTGAAGGTGAGAGACTTAAAACCAAGCTCTCCGACTCGCAATACGTCGATACCTAGAGCTAGTTGACATCCCTAAGATGCTTAGCAGAGTACATTCTTGTGACGAAAAAACTGTTTTATTGGAAACTATTGTATGGTAGGGACTCTATTCTCCCGTTACGTCGTAAAAAGAGTAAAGCCAATGATCCACCGTCGATGAGTTCGACGCTATCGAACCTTAATAGAAATCGACAAAAAGTTGTTAACCAAGAAACTTAAACGCTCAAGGAACCAACTCAACCGCCAAAGAAAAATTTGCCGAGCTAAGTATTACGAAACTAGTGTTCAACACCTGAAACAATGCAAACCTTCGACTTGGTGGAATGAAGTAAAGAGACTTAGTGGTATGGAAGTAGTTGATAGAAGTACTGAAAAAATAGTGAAAGCTTTACGACCTAATGAAAGTCTATCAAATACAATGAAAAAAGCTCTAGCAAATGAGATCTATAACACTTTCCTGTCGCCTGTGTCTATCCTTGAACCTCTTTGCTAGGATTATTATTATCGTCCAGTCGTGAGTAATGACGTACTTACCGTGACACCTGCAGACGTTTTTGAAAAACTGATAAAACTTAATCCAAAAAAAGCACACGGCCCAGACGGCATACCGCCTTCGCTACTTAAAGAAAATGCCGACCTTTTCTCTGGCCCAGTCATGTTCTGAATTGCTCCTACCAAGAATGCCATTTGCCTACATCATGGAAGAAAGCGGACGTGGTTGCAATTCCAAAAGAAAAGTTGATCCAAGATATTAACAATCACCTTGCGTCCTATTTCACTTACATCCATCTTTTCAAAACTTGGGGAGGAGTTTGCTGTTAACCGTTTTTTGAAACCCGCTGTTAGGAGTAGGATCAACAAAAGACAATTTGGAACAGTGCAAAACTCTTGTACTACCTATGCACTTATATCTATGCAACATACCTGGACAAAAAATACCGATGGGAATGGCTCTACCACCAAAAGAAAAAAAGAGCTGACAACATATAACTTCCCTGAAGCCATTAAGTATCGGATTTTTGACTTTTTAAGTAACCGTCAACAACGAGTAAAGTTGAGTAATGATTGATTTTCAGAGTGGAGTAATGTTCACGCTGGTGTCCCACAAGGCACCAAATTGGGCCCCTGGCTATTTGCAATAATGATTGATGATATCAATGTGCCCGGTGTGGATGGTCTCTGGAAATATGTCGATGATTCATCTATGTCCAAGTCTGTTGCAAGAAATGATTCAAGCATACTCCAAGATCACGTAAACGAGTTTGCAAGCAAGACAATAGCAAACGGCATTGAACTGAAGGAAACCAAATGCAAAGAGTTAAGAATAAGCTTCTCCACATCCAACAGAGTATTCGACCCAATAATTATTAATAGTAAGAACGTTGAAGTGGTAACCTCTACAAAATTACTGGGCGTTACTATTTCTGATGATCTTAAGTGGAACACCCATATAGCAAATACTTGTACAAAGGTATTTTCACGTCTATACTTCCTAAGACAATTAAGGCGTGCTAGACTGCCATCAAATGATTTATTTCAGTTTTATGTCACATTTATTCGCCCTGTTATCGAGTATGCCTGTGAAGAATTTCATGACTCATTGCCACAGTATCTGTCCAACGATCTGGAAAGACTTCAAAAACGTGCTTTTCGTATAATTCTTCCAGAGTTGCAATATCAAGAAAGTTTGGAAACAACTAACATTCCTTCACTCTCTGATGGAAGACAAAAATTGACTACGAAGTTGTTTAATGAAATAGTGAATAACCCTAATCATAAGCTAAAGGGCCTACTACCACCTATTAATGAAAATGCTGAAGGTCCTTTCCTAAGAAAACATAGGAACTTTAAATTTCCAGTGTGCATGACGAATAGGTTCAAAGACGGTTTTATCATACATAATTCGAGTAAATGTTTTACATAGCAGATGACTTTACACTTTTGTAGATAGCTATACGTGACATATACTATTAATTTTACTATTTGTAAAGCATAAACATAATTCAGCTCTAGTGGCTGTAAGTTCTTAATGTTAGTTAAACTATCTGTTTCCCGTAGTAGGAAAGCTTTGTACTTTTTTTTAAAACTAATACATGATAAACTTTTTCTTCCCATATTTTGGAAGGCTTAGATTTAAGTGTAGATAATTTATAATTGCTTCTGATAGTTGGCTTATGTAGATTATGGTTTCTAGTATACCTCGTATTGTACGAATGAATCTCAGATACCGATGAAATAAAATTCAAAAATACACTTGGAGTACTTGTTCTATAAACAATAGAACAATGTTAATAATAGGGTTAAATGGTTGAATGCTTGTGGAATTTGATAGTAAGGCCCAACACTCTCTCGTGCTCGCAACAAAAATATAATGAATACATTTATTCTATTTGGATAGGATTTTCCTCTAGTGTTACTTAATTTTTCGAGCGTTGAGGGTCTGAGTCTGTAGTTTAATTTCATTGAGAATACTTGCTAAAACTCGTTATTCCACAATTTATTTAGGCTTTTAGTTGCTAGACCTTTTGTCGCAGCCATGATTTAATGTTCAAGTAAAACGCATCAACAAAATAGAGTGATTCTATGTGCCGTCGTAGGGCCTGAGGAATTTATATCCCAGAATACCGACGTTCGAGGTATTTATCTAAGTTCATGATGGTTAAGTGAACCGAGGTAACTAAGTGATTTTAAGAACCGCGGTACATCAAAGAAAACTGAGGTGATCATGAACTAATTGGTGTTATTTACACTGACCTCTGTATAACTGGAAGGCGGACGAACCTCTGGAAAATCTCAAGAGTTCACCATCTTGGTAGATAATAAGCCCTCCTCAACCAATCATATGCATGATGTGTTTCATGTTCTGGAAAAGGAACATGGGACCAAACTGGAGAGAAAAGCAAATTTAGTGAGTTGACAACAGTTTGAAAGCTGAAAACATTTATAAACCGAACATTTGTCTAAGTTAGGACTTCTTTTACAAGTTTCCCATAGGAAGATAATTCTGGACATTTTTATGAAGTGTTACTCGTCAACTGGTCAAGATTGTGCCGATCAGTTGAGGACACTTTTGGCAGTACAAAAGTATTAGAGATCCGCAGTCCAGTTATATAGATGTCATTAGTTATTATTAGACATCCGTCCTGCCTATGCGGTAGTTATATGTGGGCTCCACACCCCTGAAGAACAATGCAGCGCTTGTTCGAGGCACTTGCACTCGAGAACGGTGCTACTTGAAAGTTTTTTTTTTTTTTTTTTACTAGTTGTTTTTATTGTTTTCAGGAGTAAAAAGCAGATGTATTCGATTCAAAATGTTTTGTTTTTCTTAATTATGGTTAATAAGTGCTTCCCTCGAATCAGGACCGCATTAGAAAGTGTCATAATTTAATAAGTGTCATAGTGCTTTTTCGGATAAATACGGTAGTTTTTTACAAATTGGCCAACTCTTTTTAATACATGTAACATTTTATAAACCTTTTTTATCATTTATATTATTCTAATAGTATTAAAGTTGTTATAAACTATCTTTGGGTGTTCAACTCTATTTAGCATGTATGACATTTTACTAACCTTTCTATCATGTATAATATTATGGTGGTATATAAAGTCCAGTTTCAACTTTTTAGCGACCTTAATTTAACTTTTGTCAAGTTTTAAATGTTTGCGATATTCCGAGGTACGTTTTTTTTTATTTTATCGGGATACTCGATGGCCTCTGTAATTTAATTTACTTTATCCTTTAATTAGTTCATTCTGCTATACACGGCAATACCTTTGATCCATTTTTGTATTAGTTCCTAAAAAGTAGTCTGTCACACTAAATTTCAATTGACCTGTGCGTCCTGATAACAAAGCGTTCGACTGCAAACTACTCTTTTACTTGCAAGTCGACATATATGCTGAAAACGATTTGAATTAGAGCGGAATTGATTCGGTGAAATAATAGGATACATAAACCGTTTCCTTAAAACTACAAACTGCTTTCTCTTCTTTTGAAATTTCCGGAATAATGACCATATTACAGCACATAATTCATTAGTGTTTTTACTCTTTCGTTTCTAAGATTACAAGTGACCACAATAAAACCTTGAAAATCGATGGCAAAGAAAGTGTAACAATTCGTGGAAATGAAAATGTTTTTGTCGATTCCCTGAATATAAGGTTATATGCAACAGAGGGGTATGTCAAGATGGAGGTTGGAAGAAATGTAAGTGAGACTTAACGACTTGTGTTAAGAAGTAATATATTTGATAATTAAAAAAATTTACTGAAAAAAAAATATTCTGTGCTTACAAGTTGTCCCCTAAGATCAACTCTAATTGTACATTATATTTCTTTGTACTAAGAAGTTAGGGTATTAATTATCAAGTAAAACGTCATTGAATGATACTGCATATTCATTGAATGGCCAATTACTTGCTGTAAGCAAGTAATATGACACTACATGTTTAAGCGTGATGATTGAATGTGAGCTACACTGCAACGAACATTTTAGGTCTTTCGAGAAAGATTGACAATATTATTGGTGCTACACTGTATATCTAAAGTAAGGCATTTTGTTAACATTGCTATTTGAATTATTGTCTACCCATTAGTTTATCCTCTCCTAACAGATGGTTTGGTAGCTCAGGGGAATCCTTATTGTTCCTCTATTAATCTTTTATTTAATTTGCAAGAAAAAGTCATTAAATTATTTCCCTTTTACAAGTTTTTTACGATCATACAATTGAAAACTTGATGATAAATTCTAGATTTTGTTCACTGTTCTGTTTTATATCCTCCCGCAGTACTTAAATTTAGTACTAATGATATTGCACTGGCTCATCTAACTGTATGGTTATGACAGCTAGCTTGCACATTGCTTATGTATGTATAATTTCTCACACAGTCTATAAAAAGCTTTATTTAAACGTTAGGCACACTAGTGTCAAAGTGTGGAATAGCACTGATAGTTGCAATTGATGATCCAGTTAAAAATATGATGGCCCAGACAATATATTTAAATAGAGGCATAACAAAGACATATATTATGAAAATATTTAATGAACTGACGTTTCGTCGCTAAGCCCGCAACATCTTCAGAGTGAGGTAAAATTGCAAAGTCTCAGCTTAAATATAGTAGGCTATTTACAAAAATAGAAGCGATGTAACAATAGTGAGAGGAAGACGATACCGCATTAAATATATACTGTCTAGGCCATCATATTTTTAACTCGAGTTCGATTTCCGCCTGGATCACAATTGCTACTATTTTGAAAAAGCGCCACAACGATGGGTCTCTTGCCGCTTTTCGCAAGCTAAGCTTGATCTTTCCTTTCTTAAGAAGTGCAAAAGACATGGAGTTATTCCAAACTTTTTGAACTTTAAGCTCACCAATCGACAACTACAATATTCTGCTGCTTACCGACACTGTCAACGGAAACTTCTGAACCAAGAAATCATCAACAAGCAAAATCGTATTCCTGAACTATCATCTCAGTCCACGCAACTTCACAACGACTTGTCTAATTTTGTTTCGTATCTCGACTTTATTCTCCTGAAATGGTTATCTGATTCTGAAAATTCTGAACGCCTATGCCAGGACGCTCTGGACCCCGATAAAATCATCTTCAACCATTCCAGTAGAATACTGACGGAAGAAGAGAAAACAGTTTTAGTTAAAGGACTGAATTTTTCAGTTCCTCCAAAAAAACTGAACTACGTAGATTTTCTTGCTCCGTTTGAATTCCTTTATAGGGTGGTCAAAGATGATCCTATCTCCTCAATCTGGTTGCGATAAAGGACTTCCTCAAAACTAAACTAAAAAACATCGCACTTTCCAAATATAATCATCTTGTAAAACTCAAGATATTAAAACTTAAGATGATTATATTCGGAATATGTTTTGTTTTATACTTTTTCAAATTATCGACTGGCTATGGTTTTTCGCACTTTCCAGCTATCACAGTTACTCTCTTTTATATTCTCCGACGATGAATTCAAAATAATTAAACGACTGAAAGATGACAGCAGCATTTTCATCTTAAAACCAGGTAAAGGTAATAGTATCGTCATCCTAGACCGAACAGACTCCTGGAATAAAATGGCCAATATACTGAATGACCCGGAAAAGTTTTCAGTGATTCATACCGATCCCGTGAAGCTTACAATCAAACGTGAATCTAAAGTCAGGACTTTCCTTTGTAAATTGAAGAAAGCCGGTGTCATAACCAATGAACTTTTTAAAAAGCTAGCTCCTACTGGTTCACGGCCAGGTATTCTGTACGGACTACCGAAAGTGCACAAACCAGGTATACCTCTCAGAGCTATTATTTCCTTAGTATGTAGTCACTCGTTTAATATTGCTGAGTTTCTCGTTCCGATACTTCATCCTATTTCTGTTAGCCCTTTTTCATTTATTATTCGGATACGTTTTCATTTCTTCAAATCTTTTTTGATATAACCTCCTTCTTCACAAACATTCCACTCGATGAAACGATTGAGATCATCACTGACCAACTTTTTACCACCACTACTCATTTTCATAATTTTAGTCGTGAACAATTTAACCAGCTCCTTAATTTGTCTGTTAGAAATTACCATTTTGTATTTATCGGTAAGTTCTACGATCAAACTGAATGGAGTTGCCATGGGTTCTCCCTTGGGACCTTTCTTAGCTAACATTTTTCTTTCACACCACGAAGTGAACTGGTTGAATGATTGTCCGAATAAATTCAAACCACTATATTACCGGCGCTACGTTGATGACTCATTTATTATATTTAGCTCTTGTGATCAAATCATTCCTTTTCTTAACTACCTTAACTCTAAACATTCCAATATTCACTTTACTCATGAAATTGAAACCAATAACACTTTACCATTCTTAGATTTCAATATTCAACACTCGGATGGTGTTTTCTCCACAACAGTTTACCGAAAACCGACATTTACCGGCCTTGAAAGTTTTATCCCTCTCATTTACAAGAAAGGTCTTATTCACACACTGCTATTCCGTTACTTTAATATATGTTCCTCTTATACTATTTTTTAAAAAAATAGAGCTTCAAAAATTTAAAGACTTAATGATGCAAAACGGCTACCCGCAAGGATTTCTTGACAATTGCATTCGGATTTTTTTAGATAAAATCTTTCACTTTCCGTCAACGGTTTCAACAGCACCAAAACGTATTATTTTCTTTTCCTTCCCGTTTACAGGATTACACTCGATTCAAATCCGAAACTGTTTTCAAATTTTGAAACTGTTTTCTTCCGCGTACCCACACATTCATCTCCGTTTTGTTTTTAAGCCCATTCGAAGTCTTTCGTTTTTCTTCCGGCTCAAAGATCGTATTTCATTTAGTTTGCGATCTCGCGTGGTTTGTAAATTTCAATGTCAATGGTGTGACTCATTGTATATAGGCGAAACTTCTCGTCATTTACACGCGCGTGTTTCCGAACATATGGGAATTTCGGCTCTCACTGGCAAACCTGTTACTGTGACCTCGTTATCTAGCGTCTTAGCACACCATAAAAATACCAGCCATTCCGTGTCACTTAATGATTTTTCGATTTTAACCTCCTGCTCCTCCACTTCCGAACTCTTGATTCGAGAAAGTTTACTTATTCATAAACTTAATCCTTAACGCAAACATTAAATCTGTTCCTTTGACTCTATTCTAACTTCACTTTCCTCCTTTATCGCATCCTCGCCATGCGGTATCGTCTTCCTCTCACTATTGTTACATCGCTTCTATTTTTGCAAATAGCCTACTATATATAAGCCGAGACTTTGTAATTTTATCTCATTTTGGAGATGTTGCGGGTTTAGCGACGAAACGTCAGTTGCATTAAATATTTTCATAATATATGTCTTTGTTATGCCTCTATTTAAATATATTGGCTGGGCCATCATATTTTTAACTCGAGTTCGATTTCCGCCTGGATCATCAATTGCCTCTATAAAGGTTTTTATTGAAAGCATAAAAAGTAGAACAGACGCAGTTATGACGTAAACATGTTGATCAACCGCTTAAATATAAAAAAATTGTCACATCAAGTGTAATATGTAAGTAGCCGAGTGGCGTCGTCGCAAGGTCTAAGGACCGGTTCAATTGCAGTCGGTGTCACAGGGATGAATGACCGATTGAAACGCGTAACCCTAAATAACTTTTTCCTAGTTGTGAATGACGTCCCCAGGCATCAGTGACCCCCATCTCAAACTGGTACTTACTCCACTGAAATCCAAATCCTAATCCTAACCATAACCTCCACATTGTTGGCTATATGGGTCATTTATTCCTGAGGTAGTTCACCAGACAAAATCTTGATTGATGTTCCCTAGTCACTGGCGACTGAGTTTTACGTTGGGGAGATCACTCAGCCGAGCGTTCACTCATTTCGGTGGTAGCGGCAGCACTGGCTTCTTCTCTTAATGCGGAGGGTTCTCAACCTTTTTCCTTTAGAAAACGAAGTATATTTTTGGCAGTTATTGCGGCTCCACCTATAATTTAAAACGCAATTGTATTTATTAATCTTAATTCGCTATTAATCATACCATGATTGGTTTTTGGTAACCAATTTTAATTTCAACAACACGCGAATGTTTTGACAATCAGAACGCGTTTTCTTGTTTCCTGCCGTGGATCATCGTCTTTCGTAATACCAACTATTCTGTTTTTTGGATTGATCGAAAAGGAAATAAAAATTGCTTAGTCTCTCAATGCCTTGACATCCCGGAGAGAAACGTTTGTCGACCCCGCTTGGAGTCGCAACTTCAGTGTTGAAAGCTGCTTAACTTTATTGTTTTCGTACAAACTATTCCACACTTTTGAATTTCTAATTTTTTTTAATTACCAACTTAAATTTTTCCATTTAACAAAAAGCTCAAATTCAAATCAACAGAGCTTGTTCTTCATTTTTTCCCTTCGAAACCCGTTCGTCGTATAGTCTTCGCCAGTCCTTTGAGGTAGATTGGGGCAACGTTCAGCAAAATCCGCCTTCCAGACTCAACATTTTACGCAGGCTAAAAAGAAAACCATAACGCATAGTTTTGCGTTCAGTCTCGACTGAAAGCAGGTCAACATGGTAAGAGTTTGCACCGTACGCTGTGGTTCGGATATTTGCAGGGTTGGACCTAATTGGATTAATCAGGTGTAAACAGTAATTTCTCAAAGGGTTCTCAAGATTTTACCATATTTTTTAGGCATGAAAGTCTTTCCATTTTTCAATTTTAAAGGGAAATTGTTGTATATAATTTTGGAAATAAAAATCAAAGCAAAACAGATATTTAGCAAACATTTATAACAAGTTCCGGTGTAACGCGAAATTTATGAGCTGCGCAATAAGTGACTTTTGTGCTTGTCCGCACGCGTACAGGATGTGCAATGCAATTCACAGTAGATTTGCATCAGATATTTAGCAAGTACTTTACCTAGGAACGTATACTTTGTTTAGCTGCACTTTTACCATCGTTGTTTGATGGTTGTTCGTGCGTTTTTCTACTGTCGACTTCTTCAAAGGGTATTTTTTATTTTAGCTGAGGCTTTTTGTAACTTTTCTAGTACAATTTCGCAAGAAAGCATTTATGACCTTGATCTTCAGCGGACATTAATATACGAATGAAATAAGAAATAAAATTCATCGTCGGGATTATCAAAATTCCCGTTTAAAGCCTGGGTCACACCTAATCACAATTGTAAACACAAGGGCAAAACAAAATGCAAAACAGAGGAACCAAGTCAAGATTACGACATAGGGATCGTTATAAGCATAAGCATAAGATCGTAGACCAAGGATAAGCCAAGAGCAGAACAAAAGGCCAGCTGACAATGAAAACTGCTTCCTATTTTGTCTTCGCGAGTCCTAGAGGAGAAGTCATGCTTTGTTTTTACTGGCATGGTTGTGACTTGGCGGGCCTTAGTAATTTCGCAAAGTATTCGTAAATTTAACGCTTGCACAAGCGAACTTTCTGACTCGTCACGCGTGATCAGTCATTTCGTAACGGTCACTTATTTTGCTTGACACCGGATTATCTTGTTCAACTGATATATGAAATAAGGTCACCGGGTACAAATAGGAGTGACAGCGGCTTTCATGCATATTTTTAACATATTTAACATTCGACTTAAAAGGCTTTAAAAATATCATACAATATTTCAAGATGATAATTAAATTAATAGCAGCATTTTCTCAATAGTATTTGCAAGACTTAGCAAAACTGTGAAGAGCTTCCTTAAAGTTCCAGAAAGACCAAAAATAGTACGACTTATTTAGGTTTTATTTGGTAGTACATTTGAATTGAAGAAGAACTCCGCTTCTCCGCTGGGAAGAACTTATCCTACTTGCAACACACCAAATCTACCAGTGGATTTTTGGACCGGGGTGTAATTGGGAGTATGTCATCAATCTCGCCAATAACAAGCACATGTTCAAACAACCTTATTATGGCGATGTGACGTATGCTATACCGACAAACCATGGAAAGTTCCAGGTATTAAGGAAATGATTAAGGCAAGACAGAGGGCGTTTACTAACGGGGATTTTTCAAAATTCGGTAGTTTACGAGCAAAGGTCTCTTTGCTGATAAACGACGCTAAACCATTATCGATCCAACGCTGGGGGTATCGGTAAATTCAATTCTGCAAAATGGTATAAAATCGTTTTCAATCCAGCGGCAACGAACGCGGATTATCAAAAGCTGTCATCGACGTCTCAGGATTATTTAACTGCCCTCGCTGATAGATTGTAGAGTAGTTTTATTAAACCTAAGTTGGACGTTCACTGTGAACCTCTGCGTCTTCAAAAGGTCGAACATCGGCTTAAAAATAACCCTGCACCAGTTTCGTCTATTGGGCTAGTAAAATCTGTTCTTAAACACCTAAAACATGGGAAAGCGACTGCTGCAGATAACATCCTAGCATGGTATCTTAAGCGTTTTGCCGAGGAACTAGCGCCAGTGGTTTATGACATTGTGGTTAGACATGGTGTTACGCTACTCTGGCTTGAAAACTTTTGGACGTAGCTTATAAAACTATCGTTCAAGACCCAACGTTTTGACATTCCTGTCTAGTGTGATCAGGGATTATTGATCTGAACATGAGGTCCCTATTTATATCCTTAGAGAATCATTGATGACGTTATCTATTAACGAGATGCAGATAGGCATCCGGTAATAAAACACCATCATCGCGATTCGATGGAGCGGGGGCGCAATTGATATGCTACGCCTCCAGACAATGTCTTTGATGGTAACGTGGATTGATGGTAATAATTTTGGAATTTTCCCACGCAATCGTGTGGTTGGTTTAGCGCATTCCGAACTGACGTTTAGTCTGGCCAGTGTTCTCCTGACCACAGTCATTACACGGAATGGAATAAATCACGTCTTTTCCCTGATTCCTCACAACACGATCTTTAGGCTTAACAAATATGTGTCCCAACGTCAAGAATGACTTTTGGGCAACTTTTGCCTAAGATTCTTTTAATAGGTTCCGTAAATCTATGAATGTACGGAACAATCTCAAAACCCATCATCGAATTTTCATTCTCAGTGTTTATGCATGATGGTCTAACTGGTTTTAAGCACTGTTTTTAAGAAATCATTAGGATAGCTGTTAGCCTTCAAAACCTCGAATACATGATTTCGTTCATTTTACTTAGCATCGAAAGTAGTTGGTGTACCTTCAGCTCTCCAAAACAAAGATCTCGAGACGGACTTCTTATGGCATATAGGATGGTCGGAGTCAAAGGGGAGATACTTGTGAGTGGGTGCTGGTTTTCGATACACTCCAATTTCCAACTTTCCGGGGTTTGTTCTTTTGACAACACAATCTAAGAACGGCAGACAGTTATTTGTTTCGCGTTCTACCGTGAATTGAATAGACGGTTCGATGCAATTTAGATGGTGCAAAAGAAATTCCACTTTGTTTCGAGATATCGCAGATATGACATCGTCAACATATCGTAGCATGGTGCAGTGCAAATATCCCACTGCATACAAGCGCCCAATTATCAGCGGTAGACCAAAAAGCCACCCACCGGCAGACATAGACAGTGACTTCCGCCAAGTCTCTGTGATTCCTCGACTAGCGAAGGTACTTGAAAAAGCTGCAGCTTCAACCTAATAAATCTAGTTTCAAGATCAAAAACAGTCAGCATGCTTTTACGAACGGACGTTCAGCTGTATCCTATCTTACTGTTGCATCTGAGAGCTGGTTCGACTCAACCTGTAACTCCTCAACTGGTAGGCAAGGGGTCCATGCCTTGTTTATTGATATCCGAAAGGCTTTTAATTTGGTTGACCACAATATTCTCCTGGGTAAACTGACCAAGACGAATATATCTAGGAGCTTTTCTTTATGGACCAAGAGTTCAGGTTGAACACAACAGGTGAGTCTCCATGGGTGTGCTATTCTTTATTACACCATGCCCGGCTAGCATCCCTCAAAGATCTGCTATCTCGCCAACGTTATTTAATATACATATTAATGGTCTGGAGGATTGTACCATGGATACTTCTGTAAATGCTGGGGAATCTAGCAACATGCAAAGAGCATTGGACGCAGTTCAATGCTGGTCGGAGGAAAACAAGATGAAGTTAAATGCCTTGGATCAACTTCACAGAAACGTCTTCACAGGAAGAGACTAAAGCTGCTCATTTTGGCAGAACTCACGGACTCCCTAAAACTCACAAACCTTTTGTTTCAATTCCAAAATTTAGACCGATAATCGACACAACTAATACTCCTCACTATAATGTGGGCAAATTTCTCTCGAATTTACTCAATCCTTTAACGTTAAATGATTATACACTCCGTGGCTCTTTTGAAGCTGTTGATGCCATTAAAGCCATTCCTGAACACTTATTTTCTGAAGGTTATTGGTATGTCTCTTTGATGTTGAATCTTTGTTTACTGCTGTTCCGTTAAAAAAACTGTTAATATCATTTTGAAACGCGTTTATTATGGTAACCAAATTCAAACTTCCCTTTCCAAACGCACATTGAAAAAAATCATCCTCGATTCCGGTACCCAAACGACATTATCTTTTAATAATCAACTCTACGAGCAAGCCGATGGTATCTCAATGGAATCATCGTTAGGCCCGGTTCTGGCAAATATTATCCTAACAGAATTTGAAAATAAAGTTGTTTCCGACCTTGTTCAGTCAGGCATCGTAAAATTTTACCGGCGATATGTTGATGATACTTTGGTGCTCATCAAATCATTTGATATCACATCTGTCTTGTCAAAGTTTAAAGGTCACATGCAAGCGAGAAAAAAGTTAGGCTCATATTAAACCTTGCTTTGAAATAAACATACAGGCCAAATTTGACTTTCCAATCTTTTATACT
>JBAHVQ010000515.1:57812-87819 GCA_036872915.1 Nanipora kamurai
TGGAAGAAACTAGTATATGTTTCGAAATATCAAGAGCCCAAGTAAAATCATTTCGCGACCAGCTCCCAACTTGACCTGTAGCACCTGTCAATAGAGAAAAAGGTATTACGCGTAGGAAGTGCTTTCGTTTGGTATCGCCAGAAGGCCAGAAATGGCCTTATTGCGACTTGGAAATGTCCAGATTTTTTGGAAAACCATGCCTTCACCCCCTGCCATTCAAGCAACCTCCTCACGGAAATCCTGGGAGCGCCGCTGGTTTTGACACACAAATTTGAATGGTATTGCTCGAAGCTATTTGCAACTGTTACTTTTTCTGGTACCAGAAGCACACTCTTATATACTAGGCAGTTCAAACTGTTACGTTAAAATGCCAGTAAGACCAAAAGTAGTACTAATTATTTCAACTGTATTCGGTAGTACATTTGAATTGAAGAAAAATAGCATTCTCGCTTAGTCAACGCCTCATCTTGTTCCAAAGGTATTCAGGTTTTTTTAAAACAGGCATATTAGTTGTCGCGATGTCATCCACTGATACGAACTGGATAAAAATTCTAAGATTAGGACAAATATTCTACAATTACTGTACATATTGCAGTGTACTATTCTTATTAGCATACGACTGGAACTTTCAGTACGTTCCAACAGATATTTTAGGGGATATTTGTCCTTTTGGGAATTTGTATGAGAAGATAATTGCATATTTCATAAACCTGAATATATGAGGAACAAGATGAGATAATGACTAAACAAGAATGCTATTGTTCCTCTCTTCGAAAGCCCTTCTAAATAAAATCAAAAGTGGGATAGCCAATTTTTCATCTTATTGTCCCTTTAAAATTCCCCACTCTTCATCAGCATACGTTGAGCGTAGCTTCCTCTATAGTGGTGCCGTTTTCTGGAACATCCAGTTTACCCTCAGAAATGAGACATGTAAATAGTATAAGTAGTTTTCACAATATTGTACGTAGTATTAATATCTCTCAGAATGAACGGCTGCAAAAATTACCGAATAGAGGATCACACGTTATGATTGTAATCTGAAATACGCTCCGTGGATAGTCTTGGGCTATCTGTACATAATTAACATATGTAAATAAAAGGCAGAAGGCTGCTCGCCTTCTTGTGGTTGTTCAGTACTCAAAGAAGTCAACGGAGTATTAAAGTGCAGAGGAACATTCTTAGCTAACACTAAGTACCAGGGGAAAGTATACACGCTTGACATACATGTTACTGATTCTGAGAACAATTTGCTTAGCTGGATGATGGCAGAGAAGATGAACTTGATTAAATTGAACATCCAAGAAGTTCAAGGAGGAAAACAAATTGGGTTAATGAAGGGCAAACCTGTGAAAATACAATTGAAAGAAGGCGCGGTCCCATTGTAACACCGCCCGAAGAGTCACAATACCTCTCATGTCAAAAGTAAAGCAAGAATTAAAACGGACGGAAGAAGCTGGGGTTATTAAGAAGGTCACTGAGCCCACTGATTGGTGCTCTCCGATGGTGGTGGTTCCAAAACAAAACGGAGATGTAAGGATCTGCGTGGATCTTCGACGGCTGAACAGAGAAGTTCGACGTGAAAGATATGTGCTGCCAACACTAGAGGACATGGTGACAAAGTTAAGTAGTGCCACTGTTTTCACCCACCTTGATCTTACTTCGAGATACTACCACGTCGAGCTGGATTCGGAAAGCACCAAACTAACGACGTTCATCATACCGTATGGGAGGTATTGCTTTAAACGCCTTCCGTTTGGAATCTCCTCAGCAAGCGAAATCTTTCAGAGCCGAATGACAGAAACGTTGGAAGACGTTGAAGGAGTTGAAGCTTCTCAAGATGATATTCTGGTTGATGGTCGTACCATGAAAGAGCACGACAAGAAGTTGAGGAAAGTCCTTGACGTCATTCAAGAGGCTGGTCTTATGCTGAACCTGAAGAAGTGCGTATGGCGGAAACCCGCAGTTACCTACTTGGGGCACAAGTTCAGCAAGGAGGGTGTGCGTCCTGATCCCAATAAGGTGAGAGCTGTTGTTGAAATGTCTGCGCCTACTAACGTCCATGAGCTACAGCAGGTCCGGGGAATGATTAATTACATCAGGATGTTCATTCCAAATTTAGCAACGATAATGAAGCCGATGAACGACCTTTTGAAGAAAGACGTCCAGTGGTTGTGGGGACCAGCGCAAGGGAAGTTGTTTGTCGAAGTCAAACAAACCCTTGTAAATGCAACGACACTAACATTTTATGATCCTCGCAAACCCATGACCGTATCCGCCGATGCCAGTAGTTTTGGAATTGGAGCTGTTATCTCGCAGGAAGAGAACAATCGATTAAAACCAATTGCTTTTGGGTCCCGTACATTCCTGCCTGTTGAGAGTCGATACGCTCAGATCGAAACGGAGTGTTTAGCGTCTGTTTGGGCGTGCGAGAAGTTTGACAGATACCTTCGAGGTCTAGAACAGTTCAAGTTGCTCACTGATCATAAGCCCCTGGTACCATTAATCAATGGGTCCGACCTGAACGCCGTTCCTATAAGATGTCAACGATTGTTAATGAGAATGATGAGATATAATCCGAAAGCTCAGCACGTACCTGGGAAAGAGTTGGTCGTCGCCGATACCCTCTCGAGACGTCCGTTGCCAACTTGTGACGAAGGAGATAAGCAATCAGTAGAAGAAGTTGGGATGTATGTTAATGAAGTCACGCGATCTTGGCCAGTATCGGATGTTCGTCTTGACGAGATCAGAGAGGCAGTTGACAAAGATGTGGTGATACAAGAAGCCAAGAAATTCACAGTTGATGGTTGGCCAACAAAGTCTAGCAATATCCCACGTGACCTCCATGATTTTGTATTCCGTTCGATCGAATCTTTCTGTGGCGGAAGTACTCTTGGTGTATAGCGGGAGAATTGTTATTCCAAACGCGCTGCAGTCGAAAATTTTGGAAATAATTCATCATGGTCATCAGGGAGTTACCAAGTGTAACGAAAGAGCCAAAGAAGCCGTTTGGTGGTTCGGGATCGGAAAACATATAAAGGGTATGGTCGGTCGGTGTGAAGAGTGTCAAGTGAAAAAAGTAGCTCAGAGACGAGAACCATTAATCTCATCACCATTACCGGAACGACCATGGGACCATATAGGTGTTGACCTCCTGGATTTTAAAGGAAAAACAGTTCTTGTGGCGATGGACTAATATTCCCGTTACCTAGAAGTTATAAACTTGTCCAGAGCAACATCATCTCTCGTGATAGCCAAGCTTAAAAGTATCTTGGCCAGATGGGGAATTCCCCTAGAAGTCGTCAGTGATAACGGACCGCAGTTTTCATCCGAGAGTTTCTCCAATTTCGCAAAGAGCTATGGATTTAAGCACACTACATCGAGTTCCTATTGCCCACAATCCAATGGGTTGGCTGAGAGTGCGGTGAGAATAACTAAGAACATATTACGACAAGAAGACCCGTGCCTTGCTCTGATGGTGTACAGATCTACAACTGTGGGGTCTACTGGTCATAGCCCTTTAGAAGTTATGTTGAATCGTCGAATCAGAACCACTCTACCAACGTTGTTAAAGAATAACGAACCTCGAATGTACGACGATGACAAAGTGAGAGAAAAACACGAAGCCAGCCAGACGAGCAACGAGTTTTACTACAACATACGATATTCACCCAGGTCGTTGCCAATTTTGAAGAAGGGAGATCAAGTGCGAATCAAAACCGAGGAAGACGATCTATGGGGAAAGGCAGCCGTCGTAGTTGGAACAGCGAAGACACCTCGATCGTATGATGTACAAACCGAAACTGGTGTTTTGTGAGGGAACAGGAGACACCTTCTACGCATCCCGAGAGACGAAAGAGAAAACCGTAAGGAAGATAAAGATGAAATATCTCGAAGTACACATAAAGTAACAGAAGAGAATAGCCGTAACTCCGACTACGAAAGCCCCCATGAAACAATTGAAGAGAACAACCGGAACGCAGAAACACCTGCCGAAACGATGCCTACCGACTCAACACAGAATAGGTCCGATGGAATTCGAACAAGATCGGGAAGGTTAAGTATCCCTCCAGACAGACTAAATCTTCGAAATATTGGAACTTTAAGACATTTAAATATTAGAAATGTAGAAGGGAACGTTAGACATCGAAATTGGTGAAGGTCGTAAAATTAAGGAAAAAAAAACATTAAAATAAGTAGTTATAATTAGTTAAGATTTAAGTTGAAAAAGTAAATTTTTTTGTGGGGTTTAAAGTTTTATCTCCGAAAGTGGAAGATGTAATAATAGTTATGACGCAGATAGTCTTGGGCTACCTGTACATAATTAACATATGTAAATATAAGGCAGAAGGCTGTTCGCCTTCTTGTTGTTCAGTACAATTCATTATAGATAGTTTAGCTTTAAAGATGTTTTAATTATAATGTACAAGATCATGGGTTATAAACCACCACATTATATACTTTAGATCAATTTAGTAGAGTAATGGATACTACCCAAGACAATTTACGCAACAACAAAATAAATCCCTAGTTGCCTAACTTAGCAAACCTAAGTCTAAGTGCATGAAAAAAGTTTTATTTATCAAAAAGTAAAAGGATGGAACTCCTTGGATATGGTTTCAAGAAACATTCATTTCACAAGTGTGCTTAGAACTAGTCTTAATGTATTTCCTCCCAGAATTATGAAAATAATTTAATTCATTATATGGCAATGTTCGTTTTCCGGTCTGTACGCAAAATGACGCCCGCTGATTGGCTGCCTAGCTGTGCAATAAGTTTTTCGTACAGACCGGCTAGCAGTTCGAGGCTCAAAATGTGCGTTCCTTGTCCGATTTATACATTTTCCGGCCATATAAAAATTTCTTATTAACTTGGAATTTACGCATGGACCTCGCTCCTTTGTCGCTTGGTCTGTACGAAATCCTCTGGCAAATACTTTCCCGTACAGACCTCACACTCGGTTAATAAGTAATCAATATATATATAAATCATGTGCCATTTTACATTTTGCATTTTAATTCTACACGGTTGTCATGTAAACAAAATGTAATTTTGATAAACTTAGGTGAATAAAGTATGCAGATATTAGTATGCAGAGATATTGATGTTTATCGTAATTCTCAATAACTAATTATATATAATGTAGGATTCAAACCCAATTTAATATTTTAATAATTTAATTTGCCGACATCGTGCCACCTGAGCGAGGCCATGTGTCATTACTTTCAACCTATGTCTGACATTTCATATTTCACTGACTAGTTTTCGAGTTCTGTTGCGCCCAAACGAGGAAACACCGGTAAGCTTCTGTAATGTTTACCTTTAATAATACTCATGTTAGTATCTCATGTCGGAATTATTACGTCGTATGTGTTCGATCATCCTGTACGTCGGGCGTAAACAAATTGATTTGAATTCTGAACTCAGTATATAACGTTAATTAATACATTTTAAAAATTATATAGCTTACATATAAACAGTTATTGAATTAATGTAACAGTACACCGTATTTAAACGCAGATCTCTCTCTCTCTCTTTCCCCCTCTCTCCCTCACTCTCACTCTTACTCTCTCTCTCTCCCTCGCTCACTCCCTCCCTCTCTCTCTCTCTCTCTCTCTCTCTCTCTCTCTCTCTCTCTCTCTCGTGCTCTGTTTGTGATCGCAACTTTTTCTAAAGGAACATTATAATAATCTTGAATTTCTATTATAATAAATGTTCTTTGAATGTTGTAACACTAATTTCTCCAACTCTAAAATTAATAACCCTTCAATTATAATTAGTTTCTATGCTTCGCTTTAATTCCCTTTAGAATCTGAATGTGGATCTGACTTGAGATACTTTGGAATATCAGTGCATTAAAGATATGCTTGCCAAGATCTTTTACCAAAGCCAACCGAAAATGCATTTCTCTTTCGCTTTCCAGGAGGTTATTCTACTTTTTTTATTTTTTGATGTATCTGCGAATCGCTCAACCTGCCAGGATGTTCATGGTGTGAGCAACTCTTGCATTCCACTCTGCTTGCAGCAAAAGTGTAATTTGGATTATAGCTGTGGGCTCAATAATTCTTTCCTAGAAACCTGTTCTCAAAGTTGTTATGAGAGTTCCTGTTCCAATTTGACTTGTAACGCATCTATTGGACAATGTACTCAATATTGTGATGGGTGCAAGTTAATGATGTGCAATTCATCTACTTGTGAACAGCGCTGTTACGGACAATGCAACCACGTGACCTGTACTTCCAGTGAAAATTGTGTTCAAAGCTGCAATCACTGTGTTTCATTACGTTGCCGTTCAAATAAAACTTGCCAACAAACATGTCTAAAGTCAAATTGTTCAATGGAAAGTGCCCAGTCTGATCAGTCTCTACAAAACTGCTACGGTGGAGGATGTTCTGCTAAATGTTTTGGAAATGATCATTGCATTCAAACATGTCACACCAATGCAACATGTGCTAAGTTGGTTTGTCATTCAACTTCGTGTGTACAGAAGTGTGATAAAAATTCCAAATGTGCTCAACTACGTTGTACTGGTCAGCATTGCACGCAGACTAGTTATTATAAAGAATCTAGTTTGAATTGTTCTTCCTCTATTTGTATACAGAAGACATACCTTGACAATAGTAGTTTGTCTTGTGGAAGTACCAATGGGAGATGTCAGCAATCATGCCTGGGCCACAACTGTTCGATGCGTTGCAGCAACAATGTTAAAATATGTGAGCAGACATGTTTCGGTGGTTTCTGTGATATGATTTGTCCTCCAGGTATCGAAACATGTAAAATGGATTGTCCTGGTGGAGAATGTACTTTGTTTTGTGAAGCAAAGGATTGCTTAATTACGTGTGAAGGTGGTCGCTGTAAAATCTTCGAAAAAAAACAAGGAATATGTAGCTCAGCCATACGATATCATGTTAATGTTGGCATATTACTTCTTCTAGTCAGTGCGTTATTTGGGATAAATTTTTGTGATCTGTATGATCTTCTACTGGTAAAAAAATGGCACACTGAGCTTGGTGGAGTGAGCTTTTAGTTGTATAAAGTTCAACTCGTAATTTGAAATTCCAATTTGGATCCTTATTCTTAAACTAGGAGGTTTAATAATAAAGGTCCTGATTATTAAGAATAATATAATCCTAAAGGACTTGGGCGATTGGCAAAATATTGTCAAAAAAGTAAAAGAAAAAGAGGATTAACTGATAAATAATACGGTACGCAAACGAAGAAAAATGAATTAAGGGATTTGAAGATTTTTGGATTTTTTGAGCATGAGTAAAAAATTGTTCTGGACTTACTGCCGCGTAGCGCCCTTAGAACAAGGTAAAGAATAACAATTTGGAGTGAAGAAAGACACCGAGACTTTGGTAAAACGGTATAAAGACCAGTTCCCGCAAGTTGTCATCCCCGCACATGTGTGGTATCACTTTGTTCATGCAAATAACGACAGCAGATAATAGCATCCTGGGCTCAGAACATTACAAACTCCGTGGTTAATTCGACTGCAATGGAGATACCTACATTTCTCTCAGTCTTTTACCAGTCATAGTCAAGAGTTTGAAAATTTTGTATAACAGTAAAGGAGACAATCTCGTTCTCAGAACCTTCGCCGGACCCGCAGACGAAGGCTCTGGGATGATTCACCACTGTAAACAAAAAATAGGCACACAGCGTGTGTATGTGTCTGCCGATGGTGTAGCGAGAGACAATAAATTAAAGATAATAAATATGATTAATATGTAGCCCAGTAAAAATCATTTTTGTACCACTTAGATGATAAGGATTGAATGTCTGTGGAAAACATAGGCCTACCGAGAAGGGGACAGGGAGATAAAACACACATTCACTGCCGAATCAGCTCCATTTCTCAGAGCATTTTATGAGATTTGCAGGATGCACGTGGTTTGTTCTTTGAATTAGTGATGAGGTTATTTTGAGGTGTTACGAGCCGGTCCCTAACTATATCTACGTGGCTTGCTTTTTGGTTCATTCGCTCGCAACTTTTTGAATGGAGCCCAATAGGGGACCTTGGGACGTTGCGGAAAAAAGATCGGTCGTCAAAAGTGCGTTATAGTCGTCGACAGTGAACATATATAGTCTGAGTGTCTTCGGAGCGTGTCGGTGGACTCACGTTGTGACATTTCAGTCTTGCGGAGGAACGATTCTAGCGTTTGTTTTTGGATTTGCTGCATTTGTAAGGCTTCTTCTAGCGTAGAGTGTAGTGCGGTTTTGTATTCTTTCATTTTAAGTTGTTCATCTGCGTTCTTAACGGTTAAAGGAAAGAATTGATTACGCGGATTGTGTCAGCGTCTATTGTCCATTGTCTTGTAATATGGCTGAGAAGTTGGCTAGAGCTAAAGGTAGACGAATTGGTCTCCAAACCTATTTAAAAACTTTGACAAGTGAACTAAATGAATATATTTGTTCCGGGGATTGTGAGCATTCAAAGCTTCTTGGGTTAAAGAATACCGTTTTGCGAAATCTTGAAGCGGAAGTTATTAGTCATATGCGAAGCCAAGAAATCACCTATCAAGTTTTAGAGCGAGTCGAATTAGAGCTAGAAAAATTTCAGTTTGTGCAAAATAGCAGCAATGTGGATCCAGTAAGCGGCATAAGTGACCGGGGCACTGTTAAGTCTCAGGTACACTGCAAATTGCCAAAGATGTCTTTACCTAGCTTCACAGGGGGATCCTTCGGCTTGGCAAGGGTTTTGGGACCAGTTTCAAGTTTCTATCGACAATAACAGAAGCCTTAATGACATTGATAACTTTAACTACTTGAAAATCTTGTCTGAAAGGGAAACATGGGCTGCCATATCAGGGCTGTCCTTAAATTCGGAAAACTATATTTAAGCAATTGCCATTTTGCGTGATAGGTTTGGTAATGAGCAAGTCTTTCGGATTAAGACAGTCGGTGACATTAAGGAATTAAGAGTGCTTTATACACATGTAGAAAATTGCATTAGGAATTTGCGATCGCTCAAGCTTGATACTAGTGGGTATGGGTCCCTTCTTATTCCAATACTTAAAGATAGGTTGCCAGATGAAATAAACATGATTATTTCACGACAGTTTGGTGGACAGGTGTGGAGTTTAGATAAAGTAATGGAGTACTTTGCGGGTGAGCTTAGAACTCAGGAGAATTGCAATCCCACAAAAGGTAGTAAGCACGAGTCACCTAGAAAAAGGGATACATACACAACCAGTGGATTGTTTAGTCAGAATGGTAGACCCCCTTGCGTGCATTGTAATGAGGAAGGCCATTATTCGTCCAAGTGTGCCAAAGCTACTAACCACCAGGCTAGGAAAGTTATTTTGCGTAGAAATGGGAGATGTTTTATATGTCTTGAGACGGGGCATGTAGCTAAATTGTGTAAATCCACCTATCAGAGTAAGAGATGCAAAAAAAGGTAAACATCATATTTCTATATGTGAGACAGGTTCAGAAAAGAACAACTCTGAAATCAATAAGGGAAACGAGCGCAATAACAATAATGACAATAATGGTTTTGTTGGTCACACAGGTGGTGAAAATAAGGGAATATTATTGCAAACAGCCATAGCTAAGATATGCCCAGAAGGTACCACTGTGACTAAGAATTGCACAAGGATTTTGTTTGACAGTGGTAGCCAACGCTCCTATATATCAACAAAGGTTAGGAACAGGTTGCAATTAAAAACTTTGAGGAAAGTAAAAGTAATAATTAAGACGTTTGTGCAAGCAGATGACAGTGAAGTACAAGAGCTTGATGTGGTGCAGGTAAATGTTAAGCATAAGTTTAAAAATAGGTTTACTTTGATTGAAGCGCTGTGTGTTCCCACTATATGCAGTCCACTAACTAATCACCACATAAACAGCACATGTACAAGAAATATTGAGGAATTCAAGAACCTAGAATTTGCTGACAACATCAATGGTCCCTCAACTTTACCAGTAGGCCTCTTAGTTGGTATCGATTTTTACCATGCATTCATGACTGGAAAGATCATTAGAAGTAAGGAAGGACCTATTGCATGTGGAACTACATTAGGGTGGGTTATCAGTGGACGACTAGGTGCAGCTTCACCTGATTTGCACTGTTTGGAAACTCATTTGTTGCGCACCATTGTCGAAAAGGTTGATTCACCAGATATCTTGAGGCATGAGCTAGATAAATTTTGGGCAGTTGAAAGTATAAGTTCAGACACGGATAAAGTAGTGAGTGATTTTAAGAAAAACATTGTGCATGATGGAACTAGATATGTGACAAAATTGCCCTTTAAGCCTGATCATGAGCCATTGTCGGATAATTTTGCAATCAGTGAAGCACGTTTAAAGTCATTGAAAGGAAGGTTAGTTTCAAGAGAAATTCTGACCGACTATGATGAAATTTTTAAGGACTACGAACGAAAAGGTATTATTGAGAAGGTCGCACCTAGTGAGATTGTTAAAGATGTAGGTCAGGTGAATTATCTCCCACACAGACCTGTGGTAGGGACGACTAAAATCCGTGCGGTATTTGATGCTTGTGAATGGCCCCTCACTTAATGAATGCCTGTATTCAGGACCAAACCTAATGCCAAAATTTTTGATATCCCTTTAAGATTCAGGCTGAATAAGATAAGGATTTTAGCAGACATCAAGCAAGCGTTCTTGAATGTTGCCATCTCACCAGAACACAGAGAGTTTTTTACGCTTCTTGTAGTGCGATCTCAACTCCGATGATACCATAATTTATAAATTCGCTAGAGTTGTCTTTGGGTTAACAAGTAGTCCTTTTCTCTTAAATGCAACAATAAAGCACCATCTTGATCGATACACTGAAAATGAGTGAGCAGTTGTAGATCGGTTAAGAGACGATTTGTATGTCGATGATTTAGTCAGCGGTAGTGAAGAATTAGAGGAGGCTAAGATCTTGTTTAACAAAAGTAAGTCTACCATATTAGAAGCTGGATTTGAATTGCGCAAATGGGAGACTAACAACGCTAGCTTAGGGCATATATTTCATCCCAAAAGAGTAGTATGACGGGTACTTCGACACCAGCTCATGGGGATGATATGACATATTTTGAAACAATGGCCAACAATGTCAAGCACAGTAAAAAGGTAGTATTAAGTTTGGCCTGGGACACTGATAGAGATGAATTTGTTTTTTGTTTTGATGATTTGTTGACCAAGAGTAATGCAATGGAACAAACAAAGCGGAATTTGTTAAGTGTTTCAGCCTCTATCTTTGACCCATCGGGCTTGATTGCTCCAATCACCGCAAGAGTTAAAACAATTTTTCAACTTCTTTGCAAAGATAAATTGCAATGGGATGATATCATTCCCCCGGCCATAGCCTCGGTTTGGAGCAAATTTTTGGATGAGTTAAAATATCTGCAGGAAATTCGGTTACAACCGAGTGTTTTCGATAACAATTTTCCTTCGGAAAATCGAATTGAACTTCATGGTTTTTCTGACAACTCCAAAGAGCTTTACTGTGCAGTAGTCTGCCTTCGGCTTATTAGTGATAGTGGTGTTAAAGTGTCTTTCCTTGTGTCAAAAACTAAGGTAGCTCCTCTTAAAGCCTTTACAATTCCTAGGTTAGAACTGTTGGGATGTTTGTTGTTAAGTAAATTGATCAAAGAGGTACTTGAAGGTTTTCAGGATCGCATACTGTTGAGCAATATATATTGTTGGTCGGATTCTGAGGTTGCGTTGTGCTGGATTAGAGGCAAGGAAAAGCGTTGGGAACCTTGGGTAGAAAATAGAGTTGTCACCATTAGAAGTGTTGTCGATCGTGATAGATGGCATTTTGTTGAAGGGGAAGTCAATCCTGCTGACGTCCCCACCCGAATATTTTCAGACCTGCGGGACAGTTTTGCCAGTTGTTGGTAGGCTGTTGGTAGGGTAGCTCTTCTTTCCGAGGTTTCTTGTATCAATAGTGCGACCCAGAATGATATCTCAGACGACGTATGTTCAGTTAATACTGTCATAGACTGCACAAAGTATAGCTCACTGAACAAGCTCACAATGGTCACCGGTTACGTAATGAGATTCATCAGCAACGCGCAAAAACGAGTACAACAATTGAACGACGTCATTATGGAGGAAGTCCTGACAGTCGGCGAATACGAGTCAGCGTTGACGTTGTGGATAAAAGAAGAACAAAGGCTTCTCAGGAAACAGTCCAATTTCGAGAACCTTCGCGCCTCGTTAAATCTCTTCGAAGATAAGGGCGGTGTGTTACGATTGAAATGACGGTTCGCGAATTCTGCGCTCAACTATGAAGAAAAGCATCCAATTCTTATCCGATATAAGGACAGTCACTTTACAAAGTTGATCATTTGGGATGCACATGAGGTGATGATGCACCACGGAGTCGAGTCTACTCTAGGGATGATACGCGGAAGGTATTGGATTATAAAGGGAAGAAAGAGTGTGAAGGAAATGTGTTGTATGTAAGCGATACCAGGGGAGACCTCTACGTAGTTCAGATACTCCAGATCTACCGAAATGCAGAGTGGACCATTCGGGGTTTGCGTTTGAAGCTACTGGGTTGGACTTCACGGGGCCATTATACGTGAAGAACAACGCGGACACGGATAAGGCGTACATACTACTGTTGACCTGTGCCTCGAGTCGAGCTATTCATCCAGAGCTTACGTGAGACATGTCTGTCCAAGGATTTCTACGAGGATTCAAACGGTTCATCGCTCGGCGAGGAGTACCAGAGCTCATCATCAACGATAACTTTAAGACGTTCAAATCCAGAGAAGTAAAGCGGTTTATGGTACGTCAGTGTATAAGACAACAATTCATACTTCCAGCATCCCCGTGGTGGGGTGGTTTCTACGCACGTCTAGTGAGAGCAGTCAAAGCGTGTCTTAAGAAGACCCTGGGTAGAGCCTATACTACGTTTGAAGAGCTGCAGACCATTTTGTGTGATGTGGAAATTGCCATTAACAATAGGCCATTGGCGTACGTCAGCGAAGACGATTTAGATGAACCTTTGACTCCGTTCCACTTTATGCAAGGGCGTGGATATGTCAAACGGAACATCGTGAGAAGGACGGAGGTGGCTGTACCTGGATTTAGCCTCGAAGAATGTTAGGCTCGATACGTTCATCTACGATGAAGGTTTTGAGGGATTGTTGGGTTCGGTTCCACCGAGAATATCTGAACGAGTTACGACAAATAAATATTTACCGGAAGCAGAAAGGAATGGCGGGTGATCTCATTGTGGGAGACGTCGTTCTTATCAAGGAGGAACAGCTCCACGAACACAGTGGAGAATGGGCAAAGTTTTATATCTTGTCGCTGGACGATACGGTCAGTTTAGAGGTGCAAAGATAAAGGTACTAGCAAAGTGTGGAAAACAAACGACTATTCATCGACCTGTCCAAAAGCTGATGAGACTTGAGATTACGGAGAAGAACAGTCGCGAGGACGAGAACAACGAGGAAACAGTAGCAAGCGAAAAGCAGAATGAGGTCGTGGAGACAAGTGAGATTAACGAAGTTGAACCACCGCGCGTGCAAAAGTCGAGGAGAAGGGCAGCGATTGATGGAGAAAATGAGCGACGATTGAGAGACGAGTATTCTTGAACTCTCGCTCAGCGAATTCTTTTAAGGTAGAGGATGTAGAAAACAGTATTTTCATTTGCATGCACGCTAATGTAATTATATATACAGGGTTTAGCTCATTGGCCAATTTAAGATGACGTATTATTTACGTGGTAGAACACTTTTAGGGTCTTGGGATTAGCTTCTTGAACGGACAACATGTGGTTGCGTTATTGAAATAAATAACTATATAAAAAGCAGTAAAGCGTTTGCGCTTTTTAAACGTTGCATAGCACACGGCAGAGAAATTGGTCGAACTGTCCCATCTATAAACCCTCAAAAATTTGTGAGTGCAGCACCTTTGTAATGTACAGCGTCAGCAAACTGTTGTGAATTAGTAGAAGAAAGCCAGTGTTGATTTAAATCTGATAACAAGTACTTCCATTGCCGATAAATAAAGTTCATCACTTCGTTTGTTATCATGCATAACTGTGGGATAGGTCTTCCAAATGTTGGAACCAGATCAACGTAGCGGCAAGGATAAGCAAACCATCTCAAGAATATGGACAGACCCTCAATGCTGTCTACCTTAACGCTACCTGTGGTAGCTGCATGACTTCTTTCAACTGGCGTATATCATTCCGATAAAATCTAAAATTGCTTTTGCATTCATCGTCAGAAAAATTATGGATATTGAACTTTTCGTAATTCCAGTAACACATGTTCGGGTTTTTTGGCTTGCATAACTCGTACAGCAGCACACAGTCGTCTACGTCTAGTAGTCCATAGCCGTGGGAAAGTAACAGAGCGCCTCTAATACACGGCATTATAGAAAATACTTTGAATCAGACACAATGCTTACCAGCAGACGCTTCTCAGACGAACACAAAATTTCCCGCCGTTTTACATAAGGAAATGTCCCAATCGTAACCATTCGGTACAAATATCGCCGACCGCTACGGCAACGCCTCGTCCCAGTCCTTTCGTTGTTGAATGGGGTTGAATGAGGTCTCCGTCCTCGAAACGTAAGGTCCTCAATATCAGTCGGACAGTACAGCGTTGCCTCCATGAATGCAATTTTGAGAAATTCCCCAAAACCAAAATACCCTATGTAAGCAGTGAAAATCGGCGTAAGGGTGTCTGGGTGTTATCGTGCCTGGACAGTGGACGAATGGAAAAAAGTAGTCTGGTCTGATGAATCACCATTTGTCTTACGCTGTCAAAATCGTAGTTATGTCTGGCGTCGTCCTACCGAAAAGTTCTCAGCTCGATCTCTGCAAGGAACTTTAAAGCACCAGAAAAAAATTATGGTGTGGGGATGTTTCTCTTGGCAAGGAATTGGAGCTCTTCATCAGATAAAAGAAGCCTTAACCAAGGAAAAATATCTTCAAATTTTGACTCGTCAAATGCGACCTTCAGCTCGACGACTTCATGGGGATAACTTCATTTTTCAGCACGACAATGATCCAATTCACACATCACATGTCGTGAAAAATTATCTTAGGAACTAAAGCACTGAAGTTCTTTTTTAGCCACCACAAAGCCCAGACTTAAACCCAATTGAAAATCTGTGGACCGAGATTAATAGGAAACGGGAGAAACGTACGGGCCAAAGTAAGGAACAATTGTTCGACAGTTTAAAACAGGAATGGGTAAATCTCAGCAATGATTACCTTAAAAAACTTGTAGAAAGCATGGCAAATCGCTGCCGAAGAGTTATTAAAAGTCGTGGATATCCTATTGACTTTTAAATGTTGCGTGCTTGGGACAATCCTAACAACGTTTAATAAAGCTTGAATGTTTGTACCATCTCTTTCTAATCAAATAAGAAGAATTATGACATTTTGTCGTTTTCGTTTTGTTAAGGGCGGGCTCTTTTTTTTGGCAACCCCGTGTAGATGTAGAGAAGACGTGGTAAGAACATCATTAACCCACTCGGCTAGCTCCTCGTGGATCAATTTTTTGTCCTTACCACGTTGTAACGTTATCTGTGCATCTATAACTGTACAGATAACGGAAAAATGAAATCTATTTATTAAATATCTTACATTCTATATTCGACTATATCTTATATTATATATTCGATTATACCTTATATTATATATTCAATTATATCTTATATTATATATTTTATGATATTATATTATATGTATTATGATATTATATTATATATGTTATGCTATTATGTATTATATTACATCATCTATGTTTATTATGGTATTTATTATATATTAGATAATGTATTATTTTATACATTATATTATATCACATGTCATGTGTTATCATGCCATAATGTGATGGTGGTGGTGATGATGATGGTGATGGTTAATTATTATTATTATTATTATTATTATTATTATTATTATTATTATTATTATTATTACTGCCAATCTCAAATATTGGCAGTCGGCTATTGACAAGTCACCGCAATTTTACTACGAGGCATCTTAACGCCACTCTACCAACCCTAAAAAACATGGTGTTGTGGAAAAGGGTAACAAACCATTTGTGTAATGCTTGCCCCCAAACGCTGGTAAAATGACGTTTTACCTGGCGTCATAATTCAAATTTGAAAATAAGGGCCAAGTACTATTTAAGCATTAAAAAAGACTCCCTGATCTATGCTGTTTTCGAGGGTTTTGACAACCTCTCAGTGATAACTTGATTGGACGATTGACCTGATATGATTGTTTTAAATAGCACCAAAGATAAAATATGTGTAATTGAGTTGACCATAAGCTGTGTGTCACGTCACTCGTTTTCTTTGGTTTACAATTCGGTTTATTTATTTACGTGTCTACAGTGACCCTTTTACTTCGGTTCTCGACAGCGTGCTTACTTTGACTCGTACTCTTCACCTGTCAATGAAAGTTACCTAATATGAACGGTAGTTAAATATTTACAAAATTACTTTAGCGGTAGTTCATCAAATGTCTTGACACTTCGGGACAAATATAGCAAAAAAATTGTAGGACAAAATCGATACGTTATAGAGACCACTGCAGTTCTTTGAAAAAACGATTCAGAATGGTAAAATATTTTTATCTATGGGAGCAACTGGAATAATTGGCAAAGAATGTTGGTTTTTAGATGAGGATGTGGAGTCATCACAAAAGAATTAGTGAGTGCTGGTTGCAAATATTTTCGTGTATATTTTTGCAAATAAAACCAAGTTTTTTGATTATTATTATTATTATCATTGTTATATTGACATTATATTATTATTATTATAATATTATTATTATTTTCTATTATTTTTTATTTTTTATTTTTTATTTTTTTATTATTTTTTATTTTTTATTTTTTTATTATTTTTTATTTTTTATTTTATTGCCTTTGCCATTGAAAACACTATAAAAACAGATGGATTTACAGAACAGTAAAAGTATGAATGAAGGTCCGATTACTATTACTAATGAAACGCTCGATTGCTATAAAAAAGAAGGACATATCAAGTATATATTGTTGTTGGCAGACTAAAAGGAATAAGAGTTCTTCCAATTTTTCTTTGCAGGGTATGGCAGGGTATAATTTATATTCTGAAGAATAAAGAAAAGAAATTATTTGGCATAATTTTCCTCCTATGGCATAATTTTTTTTTCTTATTTTTTTATCTATTTCACACTTTCACAAAAGTTTATCTTCTACCCAAAGTAAATGAGGTTGGTAAATTTTCCCTCTGAGTTCACGGCAATACGGAAAATATCCGACCGCTTATGAACCAATCAAATTACAGGGTTTCCGTATTTGGAAACCTTCGCGCTGCAACCATATCATAATCATTCTTACTAAATAACAATGATAAAAAAGATGAATGGAAACTCTTAGTCCTTCCTCGTTTCCATCGTCAACAAATAAAGCAGAACTTAATTTGACACCTAGTTGCTAGTGTTTTACGGCAACGTAGGATAATAAAATGAACGATTATAATAATAGTAAAATAAATAAGATACCATTTTTGATCAGTCAGGATAGAAATATGCTATCCCATCGGTCCCAGGAATATTTTTCGTCACAAATCTGCCGGCGTTTCTTAGTACGGTCATTATATTTCTTAGTACAACTTCTAAGATGCGAGTGCAAAGCGAATAATGCCTGCATGGGACGTTGCAAATGCGTAGAACGGAAATACCTTGCACAGGATTTTGCAAATGCAACAGGGAGTGTGAGTGCCAGTGAAATCCAAAGAAAATTGAGATCGTTCTACAGACCTAGATCCCGAACAGGCTAGGTAAAAGAGACTGAAAAAATGAATATGTTTAGCGCTCGACTAGTTAAACAAAACATCAATGTTGAAATTTATCTCGAAAATTAAGTGCCAATTTTTCTCACCATTTAGCAGGACGGTTTCATCCACTCCCTCCTTGAAGAACCCCAGAATAGTTTCATAAATTTTTTGTAAAAGAATTACTCTGGTCGTAAAATTAAGTCACTGAGGAAAACTATGTGTTGCGTTTTGTCAAAAAAGTATCTACTCTCTCACTCCTAAAATCCCAGAAGCACCCTCTGGAAAAATTTGAATGGACTCATAGCTAAAATTGATCAGCTCATCGAACATTATAACCACGCCAAATTTTGTGCTTTTAGCACTAAATATCCAATTCTACCCATTTTGTGCACCATGTCACTCCACTATGATAATAATCAATAAAGACTCTCGATATAAAGTTTACTGCTATAAATCTATATCATTTCTTAATTTTGAAAATTCTGAGCGTGTCTTATGCAATGGTTGCCTCCTCTAGATCCACCCGGGAATTACCATAAGTAAAACAGACAAGCAGTGGGAACTGACCGTGAATCCAAGGGAGCCTGTGGTGAAGTCGCAATTTGTGAATGGATAATAAAACAAAGAAAAACTAAAGGAGAGACATCGCACATGAAAATTGTTAATTGTAGCTACGGGCCAATCAGAGCTTCTGTTAGAAGGAATTAATTTTATAAACTATATATATTTTGTGTATTTGTATATTTTATAAATTTTAGGAATTTTATTTTGTGATCAGACATAGTATCACGCTACACGCTACGAAGACCTGTTGGTTTTCAGCACAATCATAAGTTCTCCAGTGTCGGCTGTCATTGTCATTCTGGTAGAGGAAGATATTGAACCAAGGGTACTGGTGACTGCACCAGTAAAGTCTTTCTTCTGGAAACGGTATTTTGATAATGTCATATCTGCTATAGTTGGAAATAAAGTGGAAATTGTTTTAAACCAGATAAATTCTGTCGAGCCATGGATTCAACTCCAGTTGTGATGTCAAAAAAACAGACCACAGAAAATTGGAAACCGGGAAGAACCGATAAACAAACTCACACTGACAAGTGTTCTCTCGTTTCACTCTCACCGTCCTGTATGTCATAAGAAGTCTGTCTCGAGATCTTAGTTTTGAAGAGCCAAACGTATGCCAGGTAGTTTTAATGCCAAGGAAAGTGAGCGAAAACATGTATTCAATGTTTTGAAGTCTGACATCTATTCCAGGATAGGATAGCATTTGTTAAAAGAAACACTTCGCAGTTAAATACAACTGAATTGCGTGCTCATTTTAGATATAAGCGCCTAAAATTTTTGTATACTTCCAATTCATGTTACAAAATATTACTAATCACTAATATAATGTATATAACTAATTCATATATTACAAAACGTAACTAAACGTATATATAAAATCCATAAGAATAAATTACAAGAACTTTTTTATACACGTGGGGATAAAAGCTTTTAAAAATCTATCTCTCTTAACTATTGGAAGTTGAAAGTTACGTCTACTTCTTAAATCATAGGTGGTTATATCTCGTTCAGGCAAGCAGGCATGAAAGTTTATGAGTTGGATCGTTAGATATTCGGTAAAACAGTTTTGCACAGACATTTCTACGACGTTCACTTACCGTTATCAAATTTTCTTTTTCCAAACGATCACTATATGGCAAACCAGGAAGAATTACTGACGTTATTCTTCGTTGAACACACTCTATTGCTTTGCTAAGATATTCAGGCAAGGCAAAATGAAACACCGCACAGGCGTATTCGAGGACAAGTCTGACACAAGTACAGTAGAAATTAAGGATTTCCTTTGCTGGTATCTTCGCTCGTTTTAATTGAACGATAAAATAAATCCGCTTGTTTGCTTTCTTAATAATTCCTGTGATATGCATAGACCATCTTAAGTCGTCGCTAATAATAACGCCAAGAATTTTAGCACGACGAACCAGATTTGGGCACCCAGCGTTTAATCGAACACTGGCAAAGGGCACTCTAGTTTTTTTCTTAACTGAATTAACAGCTCTTTGCACTTTTGAACTTGTAGTTGAAATTTATTTTGTAAAGTCCATGATTCTAGTTCTTTAACTCCCGTCTGCATTAAACTATCTAGATTCCTCGGAACGGTTTCTGACGCCGTATGTATTTCTATCAAAGAACTTCCCTCCATTCGGAGAAACAATCCTTTGCTAGTTTTGCACGCTGCTTCCGGTTTTCAAGAAACTGACCAACCAGTTGACAATATGTGGTGGAATTTGAAGCTGACGAATTTTGTTCATCAATATGGTGCGGTCAATTAGATCGAATGCTTTACGGTAATCAAACAACAGCACTCGTACAGAGTCTCCAGTACCGTCAGTTGCCTTTGCTCAAGTGTGTAACAAGTGCTAATAAGGGCTAGCATAGCTGATGATTTAGGTATGCCTCCATCCTTCGGATCAATAGTTACCAAAATGGCCGGAGCAATATACTTCTCAATAACAAATTCCTCAGCCAGCTTAGATATAGAACAAGTGAGTGATATTGGCCGCAAGTGTTTATTTATATGATACACTGGATTGTCTTTTGGGATTAGTGTAATATTTGCTAGTTTCCACAAATTTGGTAATTTTTGTTCCGTAAACGAACTGTTTAACAGAGTGGAAAGTGGCTATGCCAAAACGTCGGCAAATTCTTTAAAAATAAAATTTGGGATATCATCAGGTCCAGGTTCTTTAGATGTATTAAGTGATTTAGGTTTTTTGTAAGTTAACCACGGTGTAGCTATGTCAAAGACCTGGCCTCCCAGGCTATCATCCAAAACATTATCTGCAGGATTTAATGCATGGAAATCTTTTATAGGTTCCAGGAAGGAATTGTTGATTAAATTGGCCAATTCTACAGAGGAGAGATGATTTGAGTTTCCAATCTGAATACAGTCGCGTATGGTGGAACTCGAAACCATTCCACCTATACATTTAACCTCACACCACCATTGCTTGGGATTTAATTTTTTTAGGTTTTCCACTTTCGATTTATAGAAAGTGGCTCGACACGATTTCCTTGTTCTATTGATCCTTGTTACGATAAAATTTAAAAAGCGTTTTGTTGTCAGAGAAAAAGGCGCGCTGTCGAAATTTAATCAGACGTTTAAGGTCCTCGTTAATCCACGGGAAGTCTTTATGATGAAAGGAGAGCCGCTTTTCAGGCATGATTTAAGGCAAACCAGTGCTAATTATGTCTGTCAAATAATTATTCTTCTCCTCACATGTGCCAACAGTTTCGAACAAATCTCAATCTATTTGATTAAGACAACGCCCGAACATGTCTTTGCGTGAAGGTCTCGTGTCTCGTTGGTAAACCACTCTCTTATAATTTGATTTTGAGTCCCTTTGTCTTGATTGAATGGCAATAACACAATGGTCAGAAAGACCAAAAGGTGGATAAAAAATGATGGAGTCGAGTTGGTAAAATGACGATAGGTTAGTAATTACCAAGTCCAAGGTATTCGTTCCTCGGGTGGGTATTTGCATAAGTTGTTTTAAACTGAAATTGCGACAAAAATTTTCGATTTTCAGTTGGTTAAAATCTCCTGATACGATGATTCCACAACCAGGGAAGAGACCCTCTATATCAGTTAAGGTAGTTGATAAATATTCTAGCATTTCCATATCATCTGCAGATGGAGGGTGATAGATTGTAGCTGTAACTATACATGGAATCCCCCTGGGAAGTCTGGTTGGTCTCACATGAACCCACATGACCACCAAGCTTGGACTTTCCAAATCCAAAAGTCTAGTGGTTTTAATTCCAGCTTTGGAAAGCAAACAGATGCCCCCGAGTTCTCCCGTACGACGGTCCATTCGCTCGAGGTTATAGCCAGATAAGGCTACATGGTTGTCACTGATAGTACTCTTAAGCCACGTTTCCGTGATAAAAAATAAATCAATGTCATGAGTCGCGCTGAAAACTCCAATTTCATCGATTTTGGGAACAAGTGGCATGACATTGGTTAAGAGTATACTAGATACAAATTCTCGTTTGGTGCTAATACTATCTTGGCGTGAAAAGTGGGAGTTTAAGGGTACATTTATTAGGTTGTAGTGACTAGATTGAGAAACTCCAGAGTAATTTTTACGACGAAGTTGACAAGCTTGTGAAATAATAATAGGAACGGGAATACGGTTGCGGCAAGGAAGGAATTGTTGCAGATTATTTATTGCTGGTAAAATCAAATCATTAAATTATTACTTTAAAAAAGCTGTTTAAAACCAGTTAGACCATCACGCACAAACACTGGCGGTGAAAATTTGATGATGGTTTTGCAATTGTTCCGTATTCAAGGAATTACAAAACCTATTAGAAGAATGTTGAATTGTTTCAACCAGTGGTGTAGCCAGAGAATGTATGATGCCCGGACCTAGGAAACACACCAGTTAGGGAGGTCTGGGGCCATGCTGCCCCGGATATATTCCGATTGTCTTCAAATTGATATTGTCCAATTGACTTCAAATTGTTTGTGACTGATTCAGAAAATTTGTGTCAACGACTGGCTGACGAGGTGGAGGAAAGCCAACTAGGTCACAAAATCAATGTGAAACTGGATAAGTTCTTATTGTCGTCTCGAATTATTCAAAATTTGCCGTGTATTTTTCAGTTGAATATGCCAAATACATTTTGGGGAACGCCCATGTTTGAGCTGGCGCCCTAGTTTCAACGTAAAAGTTGCCCAAAAGCCATTCTCGGCGTTGGATTATATCTTTGCAAAGCCTAAAGATCGTACTGTGAAAGATAGAGAAAAGACGTGATTTATTCCATTCCGTGCAACGACTGCATTGGCCAGGCTATACGTCATTTTGTATCGCGTTTAAAAGAGCACCATAAGTCAGTTTTCTTCTCAGAAAAAGAAAAGTCTGTTTTGTCGGAGCACGCATGTCAAATAAACCATACAATTCAGTGGGAAAATTCCAAAACTATTACTACCACTACGATTACAATTAGCTATAACCGGATGCCTATCTGCATATCGTTAATAATAATAATCAGTGGTTCTCTGATCAGGATATAAATAGCGACCTCATGCTGTTAACTATCACCCCTGATGAAGACACTAAGGAGTGTCGTCAAAGAGCTTACAGAGAACTTACAGAGAGCTGGCAGCGCTCAAATGCCAAATTAATGTGCGGCACGGCTAGTCTCTCCCATTGAACTCTAAACAGACTGGAACGATAAGTCCATAAACTTCGCCTTATCATCGGGTAAAGCTAATTTCCTGCCCAGGGAGGGCATCGATGTAGGTTTAAATCACGCGTGTTTCGTGAGTGCAGCTACCATGTACATGTAAAGCATGAATGTTTCTTCCGTGTAGCTACCACAAGCCGGCAACCCTAAGCCCCAGTAGTTATTATTAGTTATTGATTTTTATGGCAATAACAACCTCCCTGAATGCTAAAAACTAAATCAAGTGTAAGATTAAGGAAGCTTTCGTCTTGTTCTTGCTCTAAGTTATGTTAAAATAACCTTAGGACATCCAAGATTACAAAAAAAAACGAGTAGGAATTTCCGTGCTATTTTTTCGACCAAATTTTTTATTTGTTTAATAACTTCATATTTTAACTAACGGCTGTTTCCGAACAATAGGTAACGTGAAAGACCACTTACCACCTCGGGGTGTTGGTGGCACAGTGGTAGTGCACGTGCCTCTCACCGCTGTGACTAGAGTTCGATTCCGGCTCCGTGCAGTTTTCTGATTAAAGTAACCTTGGTCACATGTGAGAAGAGTATTGTCCAGTTTAACTCAACCCAACATTGCAGGTTTTCTCCGGGTACTCCGGTTTCCTCCTGTAGTAACACTGGACCCATGAGGGATGGCCCTTACTGGACCTCTAGGGATAACAGCGTAGTTTAGCTGGTAGGGTTATCCAGTATAAATAAAGGAACTTTACTTTTACTTTACTTTTTTTGATAGGTGCTATAGAAAGCTGTTTCAGGAAATCGAAACTAGACGTAAAATGACTAAAGGTTCGACTTTTTAAAAGTTTTTGTAGTACTGTTTCCGTAAAAGGGTCTGGGGCATACCTACATGTCGGCCTCTATAGTTGGCTTCAAAATTCCATCTGTTTTTCCCAATGATTTGTGGTTCTTTCCCGGACAATTCCTCCCTAGTCCCCACGCTCCTTGTATGTTGCTTCCTGCTTTCATGAAGTACTCCTCTCCGTTCTTTTTGGGGATTTTTGTGTTAAAATGGTTTCTACAAACTTTCTATTAACTTTTCTGTTACTTATCCTGCTAAGGCACTCAATTGGTGACGAAGAAGCTGAGGAATCAAATAATCGCTATAAAATAGAAGGACGAGTTGTTATTCAAGGAGAAAAGCTTGCAGGTATTCGAAAATTTGGTATACTTGTAGTTAAATTATAATTTATATAGTCCGGCATATTATTGTAATATCATTATGTCTAAAGATGACTTTGAAATAAAGTCGGAATATCACAGTTTCAACAATAGTTTTGTCTTGTATTGGCTCATATGTTGAGTTTTCAAGATGACATAATTCTTCAGAATATATTTTATTTTATACTTAGTGGTCTATCCTTCAAGACTTTATTGAATTGTCTTTTACTTATGCTAGTCATATCATTCATGCAGCTATAACTAACCTTAACATTGTTCGTATTGAAGATCTTATGAAGCGAATTTTAGGGAGGAAAATGATAAACAATAATATCATTCTGTCTGAAGATGACTTTGAAATAAATTCGAAATATCACAGTTTCAACAATAGTTTTGATAGTTTTGTCTTGTATTAAATCATATCTTGAGTTTTCAAGATGACATTATTCTTCGTAATATGTTTTATTTTATGTATACAGTTTAATTTGTAAGCTCTTTAGCTCTTGCACTCTAGGCAGCTGATTTGATAGCCGATTAATTATTTTAGACTGGACAAGTCAGACAACTGTCCTGGTGAATGGAGGAGAATATATTGGATTTCTTAAGGCAGATGGAGGGTTTGTTATCAGTGATGTAGCCTCTGGCACATACATTGTAGAAGTTGCTTCACCTAATCATCTTTTTGAACCTGTCAGAGTTGACATCAGTGCTAAGCGAGGCAAAATACGAGCAAGAAAGGTCAACTTTCTTCAAAACTCTGCTGTTGTTACTCAACCATACCCTCTAAAGTTTAGAGCTAAAGACCCTGCTCCATTCTTTGAAGTGAGAGAATCGTGGCACTGGAAAGACTTCTTGTTTAACCCAATGGTATGAAAGCTTACAATAAAGTGCACAATAGAATATTGTTGTTGTTATCAAACAAACAACAAATAAGAGTGAGCTACTCGCTGACTCTTATCCCACTTCATGCATGCTTTGTGAGGATATGCTGTATTGACTAAAGATCTCATGAATTTAACCATTGTTATATATACTTCTTTTTTTAGTGGGAGGGTCCTTGAAACATTTCCACTTTGGTAGAACAGGGAGGTTATTCAAGAATACTTTATTTACTCACATTAAACTCATCACAAACTGTTCTCTTTCTCAGTTAATACAATAATTAAAACAATACGACAAATTTATGGATAGGTATGAATGATCGTTGACAAAATTATTCTACCAAGAATGAAACAAATTACTAGATACAAACCAAGTAGAAAATTAATCCTTTAATGCCCCAGGACTCATCCCTGTGATAAGTGAAATCATCTGGCATTAGCCAAAGTAAAATACTTGAGTAAGCCTTTTTACTTTTTAATGGGTTAAGATATATTACTTATTTGTCTGCTTCTTTAAATAGCTTTAGCAATCTCTTAAGTTAAGATAATAAATTGAACCAAATGAACCATGCTCCATGGTTTTGTTTGTAAGAGGTTTAAATTAGCATTGCATAAACCATATTCATAAATTTTATTGCTTCTACAAAATAAATTGTTTAACTTCTAATTAGCTAAGTTATTCACCTCTTTGAACATCACAATAGCTTCATTAAAGTTTCTTTGTTTTTCTAATTAAGCCAGCAAACTTGAAGTATTGATTCACTTGAAGGAACATTAGAAGCTCTTCACTGTATATGTGTAATAATTCTGGCTGCTCTGTTATGTAATTTTTGGGAAAGAACATCAAGCGGTGTCCCAAATTAAACTACAAGAGTTTAGTCATTCAATTATACTATTATGCTGTAGATTAGAAATAAGTTTTCCAGTGACATGCCAGAACTACAGTAACTCACTATATCATCTATAAAACTTGGGGATTTTTTTTTTCTTATTAACTTGATAACATGCTTATTGCAACAAAGATATTTATCTCAGAGTAAGCCTAATACAACTATTTAGTATGACAAACCAAAGTATGACAACATAAACCAATCTCACGAAGATCATCATGATCACTCAGCCTGCTTGAAAACTACGGAAACTGTGTTAGTGCAAAGTATTGAGTACTTACTTTAAATCGACTGTGAGGCCTTCATGTATAGGAAAGTATATGTCCATGTTAAGGTTTCATGCAGATCAAGTGACAAAGCAGTGACATCTGCGAGAAATACGAAGTCAAATACTTCATGCAAGTGAGTCTACTATGGAGACTAAAGTCTTGGTCTAGCAGTGCATAATAGTCCATGATTGTCCAGATGGTGGGTGATAATCTATATGTTATTGACTGTCACTCCCTTTTGACTACCAACTATCCAACCGCTACGAGCATGTTCAAGTTTTTCACTATGGTCAGTAGTGTGACCAAGGCTTATCAAGGCATTTATTATAATGGCTTTTCGTTGGTTCGTTCATCAAAGAAAGCAGTTACGATTTGCCTCTTTTGTATTTACCAATGATTTTTCGTTTTTGTATCAGTTAACTGAGTTTTCTGTATGAAATTATTGAGGAAAAAAGTTAACCACGTTATAAGCAATTTGTAGTTGTTAATCCTTTGTAAACAGTCCCTGAATCTGGTTTTCTTACTCTTCAAGTCACCCCAGAAACGTTTCTGCCAAAAAACCCCTATTTCTGAAAGAGATGATTACAATAAGGACTTCGTTAAGACGAAACTTAAAGCATAGTGTTATCGTGTTATCGCAACTATTCACTACCTTCGTTCATATTCTATACACTTTAAAGAGACTCAAACATGAAGAAACTATTTTATAATAAAACCAGGCAAGGGAAATTGATTTTTGATTCTTGACAGAACTGATTACTTCCAAAAAATGGCCAGCATTCTTCGATGATTTAACGAAATTCACACCAATTGACGCCGACCCGCCGAAAATTACCAAGCAGCGTGAAAGCAAAGTAAGAACTTTTCTGCGTGAACTTAAAAAAGCTAGCGTTATTACTCATGAAACATTTAAAAATTTAGCTCCGCCTGTTCTTAACCCGGGATTCTCTACAGACTAACTAAAGTGCATAAGTCAAACACCGCTTAGACCGATTACATCTTCTATAGGAAGTCACCCTCATAATCTTACTAAATATCTTATCCAGTTTCTCTCCTCTGGCCCATTCTCTTTAAGGGATTTCTTTTCCTTCGTTCAAGATTTGTTTGGTTTAAATTTTAACACCAACAATATAATCATGGCTAGCTTCGACGTAATTTCACTTTTTCAAACATTTCTCTTCATGAGATCATTGATATAATCATTAATCTACTTTTTTCTTCCGGAAACTAATTTCAAAACTTTACACGAGAACAATTTCGAGACCTTCTTAGTTTGTCGGTGAAAAATTGCCATTTCATTTTTAAGGGTAAACTATATGGTCGGATAGGTGGCGTCGCCTTGAGATTTCCTTTGGGACCGCTGTTTACCAACGTATTTTTATCTTTTCATTAAGCCAACTGGTAAAATAACTGCGCCGCTGAATTTAAGCGACTTTATTACCGCCACTATGTTGACGATTCGTTTATTTTACTTTGATTCCGTGATTACACTGTACGTTTTGCCTTTCTTAAATTACCTTAGCAGTAAACATCCTAATATTCGTTTTACTCACGAAGTCGAAAATGATAAATTACCTTTCTTTGACAATGAAAGTCTTTGTTCCAATCAAAAATTCCCAACGTCTGTTTATCGAAAACTGACCTTCACAAGTTTATTCACAAACGACTAGTCCACGTTCATCAAGCTCGTTCTCTCAGAAAAACGATTTCTGAGCCCTAGACGGGAATCAAACCCGCAACCTTTTGATGACCGGTGAGATGCTCTAACCATTGAGCTACCACGACTCAGATGGTGAGCTAGGGTACAGATTCGTCATATGTACTACCTAAGCGGAAGTCACGATATGAGAATAATGGAAATATACTTAATGTTGAACACGAACTTAGTTTATGTGGGAGCTTGGTAAATATCAGACGAGTGGAGGACATTCGTTAAGCTCGTTCTCGCAGAAAAACGATTTCTGAGCCCTGGACAGATGACCGGTGAGAAGGTTGCCGGGTTCGATTCCCGTGTAGGGCTCAGAAATCGTTTTTCTGAGAGAACGAACTTGACGAACGTCCTCCACTCGTCTGATATTTACCAAGCTCCCACATGAACGGAGTTTGTTAAAACTTGATAATCTGATAAGTTGGATTAATTGACATTGTTGTTGGCCCGCGGGGGGCGCCTGGTTGCGTTTTCTTTTTGGTGTGAAGCAATGAGACAGCGGGCGTGTGTGTTCATATTTTATGCAGTCAGATCAAATAAAGTCCTTAAATTTAAAACTCGTCAAAAGTTTACACAGAGGTCCTTCGACAACCGGATGATGGGGAATTCAGAAAGATGGAGTCTGACCTCAAGAAACAAACTCGAATCAGAGCGGCCCACCGATCGTACTTCAAGAAACTTATTTTAACTGCTGAAGGATTAATGCAAGCAGATGATCCAGACATTAAGCAGATCGAATGTATGAAAGTTACTCTGAACGATCGAATGTCGACACTACAGGGACTCGACGACGCTATTCTTTAGCTGGTCAACGAAGGAAATTTCGAAAAGGAATTCAATGACGCGGGTGACTTCAGGGAACTGATTCAGATCACAATGGTAAAATTAAATACCTTGCTCAAACGACTTCAATTGGTAATGTCGCCATCGCAATCAATCATAACAAATGGGACTCCCGCCAACGGCTTTCAATCTCAACAAGAAACGACTGGCGCCACAACATCAACAAATCGAACGAAGCTCCCGAAGCTTACACTCAACAAATTCCATGGAGATCCGAAAGTCTGGAACGAATGGTGTGATAGTTGCAAAGCCGCTGTTGATGACAACGCTCACATGTCTGAGGTGGAAAAATTCAATTATTTGCGAAGTTTACTTCAAGGGACGGCGGCATCATCAATCGCGGGTTTACAGTTGACAACTGCGAATTATTCGGTTGCGCTCGATTTACTGAAGAAACAGTTTAGCTAAGAACAAACGATTATCGACACACTTACGGATGCCTTACTCCAATTACAAGGTACAACGTCAACTTCGGAGATAAAGAAGATCAGAGAAGTCTACGATGACATTGAAATTCACGTCAGAAAACTTAAAGTACTCGGAGTAAAGTCGGAACAATATGGAACGCTACTTATCCCAATTATAATGTCGAAAATTCCAAAGGAATTGCGCTTGATTTTGAGTCGACAAACCAGAAAGGAGAATTGGAACTTCGATGAAATTCTGAAGCATTTGAAAACGGAGCTGGAAGCAAGGGAGAGATGTGCGAGCGCAGGTATCGAGGATTAATGCAGGCAGATGATCCAGACATTAACCAGATCGAGTGTATGAAGGTTACTCTGAACGAACGAAAGTCTTTTTATAAATGCCACAGTCGTCACCATCCCAGTATTTGCGATTCAACAAACTCAAGCACAGAATCTACCCCAACACCCCATTCCACCTTTGGGACCTCAAAAATCAAACCCACTTCTACCATACGATCCACCAAACCCACAAAACGTTGACCCCAAACCACCGATCAAAAATGAAAGTAATTCAACAGCCACGTTGTTCGTCAATGCGAAAACTTCTGTGCTTATACAAACCGGTGTCCCGGCGGATTTGGACCCCCTCAAAATGGACCCCCCGGTCCAAATCCGCTAGCCGATATGGACCGGGGGTCCATATGCGCTAGCGAATATGGACCTATGGGGGTCCAAATCCGCTAGCGGATTTGGGCTCCCCTCGCGGATTTGGACCTCCCTCGCGAATTTTATAATTGTATCGTATTGTGTTTGAATATTGTACCAAAGCGTTTTGAATCGTCTTAAATATCATCTAATTCAT
>JBAHVQ010000515.1:87919-114584 GCA_036872915.1 Nanipora kamurai
AATAAAATTCTAATTAAACACCACGTTTACAATTATTTTTAATGTGTATACATTTTTTTGGGACACCCTGTATATTATCTGAATTTTAGGGGGTCCGATTCCGCTAGCAGATATGGACCGTGAGGTCCAAATCCGCTGGCGGATATGGACCGGGGGGTCCATATCCGCGGGGAGTCCAAATCCGCTGTGACATCGGCAAAGCAACTTTCAACAGCAATGACCCAGAGATTTAAGTTCAAGCGAGACTTATATTTGACAGTGGCAGCCAGCGCTTGTTCGTTTCCAATCGTATCAAAGAATCACTAAAACTACGTCCTATAAAGAAAGAAACGCTCATGATCAAAACGTCCGGGTCAAATGTCGGTCATCTACAAACACAAGACCTGGTGCAACTCAGTGTGAAAGGGGCGGAGACCGATGAAACTATCCAATTTAACGCGTTTACCATCCCAACAATTTTTGCACCGTTAAAGAATCAAGCCATTGAATATGCCTCACGAAACTACCCTCACCTTCGAGAACTAACATTGTCAGACTCAGGTTCTGAGAACAGAGACGGATCTTGACGTCGGTATCCTCGTTGGAGCTGATTATTATTGGCATTTTCTAACCGGCAATACGAGACGGGGGGAGTTTGGCCCAGTGGCCTTCGAAACCAAATTAGGATGGGTTCTTTCGGGCCCGGTTCATCATGCAACAGATGACGAATCCACTCAAATCAATTTCTCCAGCATCCATGTTCTTCGATTGGACACTGCATCTAGAACTACCACCGAAAATAAGCAACTGGAAAATCAATTAAGTTGATTTTGGGACTTTTGGAACCTCTCCAGATGAGGAAAGCGTTCAAGAACAGTTTGTTAATAATGTTCATTTCAAGGATGGTCGTTATGAGGTGAAATTACCATAGAAACCAACCCACGCAATTTTGCCTGACAACTATCAACTGAGCCGAAACCGATTGGCATCCCTCGTTGGCAGACTACAGGCAGAAGGAATCATTGGTGAATATGACGCAGTCGTTAAACATCAACTCGAAAGAGGCATAATTGAGAAAGTTAATAATAGCGGCCCATCAACATGTAAGATGCATTACCTGCCTCACCATCCGGTAATCAGACGTGACAAGAATGCCAATAGACTTAGAATTGTCTACGATGCCTCAGCGGAAGTTAACAACAACCCTTCTTTGAATGAATGTCTTTACAATGGTCCGTGTCTCTTACCAAAGATAGTAGATGTTCTGGTCCGCTTTCGATTCAACAGAGTGCCGCTTGTGGCAGACATAGAAAAGGCTTCCTGATGGTGTCGGTCGCACCTGAAGATCGAACTGCCTTTCGTTTTCTTTGGTTTGATGATGTGACCAAGGACAACCCTAAGCAAGTCGTCTACCAGTTTTGCCGAGTCGTATTTGGAGTCACGTCAAGTCCCTTTTTACTAAGCGCCATCATCGAATATCACCTGTTAAACTATCTCAAGGCCAACCCTTTGCTTTCAAGAAAAATACTCGATGACCTATACGTAGACGACCTGAGCACTAGAGAATCCACCATTGATAAAGCGTTCATGACCTATCGCGAGTTAAAGGAGATAATGACAGCTGGGGGATTCAACTTGCGTAAGTGGTGTTCCAATTCGTCTGAACTTCGGCAACGCATACGAGACCAAGAATTAGAGTTCAACCAACAACATAATCAGACACCCAAGGAAGACGTCGTCGAAGAAGACATGACGTATGCCTAGTGTGCATTAGGGCCTGAGCAAACGCAGGCTGACTGTGAAGAACAAACGGTTCTAGGGCTAAGCTGAAACTTTCAAAGGGATACATTTGTCTACAAGTTCGACAACCTTATAAAATTGGTCGGCGAACTACCAGCAACTAAACAGAGCATTCTGAAGGTCATAGCCAAAGTTTTTGACCCTCTTGGAATTCTGTCACCTATTTTCATCGAAATAAAGATATTATTTCAAGAACTTTGTCGAGACAAAGGGGGATGGGACGATTGTCTTCCCGAACTATTATATCACAGGTGGTTCAAGTGGTGTGAGGAGCTAAGAAAGGTGGGATATCTCGAGATTCCACGGTGTTATCTTCTTGGAATGACGGGAATTCCAGCTACAATGCGATTCCAGCTACATGGATTTTGTGATAGTTCCAAACAAGTTATGCAGCTGTGGTCGATTTGAAGGTCGAAACTGAGAACGAAGTTTCCGTCTCTCTGATAGCATCAAAAACAAGAATGGCTCTGCTTTCAAGCATTTCTATCCCAAGACTGGAGTTACTGTTCGCCTTAATACTTGCCAGATTGATCGGAACGGTCTTGTCAGCTCTTCAACCTGTTGCCAATATCGAGAACTTTCATTGTTGGACAGATTCACTGACAGCATTATTCTGGATTCAAGGAAGAGAAAAGGAGTGGAGGATGTTGGTGGAAAACCGGGTCAATGAAATTCGAAGTTTAGTACCAATAGAATGTTGGTCCCATTGTCCAGGAGCTGATAACCCGGCAGACATTCCTTCGCGAGGCATGACTGCCGCACTGCTAAAGAACAACGACACATGGTTTCATGGTCCTTCGTGGTTAGCAGCTGATGAAAGCAAATGGCCAAAGTACAAACAACCGACAGAACCTACCACTGAATGCTGTGAAGAAATGAAGACCAATCGACCAATTGCTCCTCTAGTTTTGAACTTTCCTTCGTAGGAGTTTGCTTATTGAAAAGATTAAACCTTCACTTAATGTAAATGTTAGGTCGTTTCCTTTAACTTTGTTTTGATTTCCTTTCTTACCTCCTTCCCTCCACTCTCCTCCAACTACCATGCCTATCTTATCTTGTCGTTTCTATTTTTGTAATATATCACCATTATTTAAGTCGAGACTTGTGATTAGATATTCATTTACTCTAAAGATGATGAATGCGTAGCAACGAAATGTTAGTTTAATAAATATTTTTGTATTTCCAGTGTTATGACTTCATTATGGGTCTACTTAAAATCCTTTGCTGGGCTTTAATATTTATAAGATCTACACAGAAAACTAATTGCATCACTGGGCAGCCAATCAACATGCATCATTTTGCATCCACAGTCACTGTACATGATTCAAATTTTTTCGAAATTTGGCAGATACTTGTATTTGTTCGTTATTAATATAGTGACTTGAAGCAGACCAGATAACAGGTCAGCGATGGGTATATTTAATAAATATTGTGGCATTTACGCTCGATTACTAGTGTCAAAATATTGGAGTTTAAGACCCAACAAGAACCAGTTACAAAAAGACGTAACTTTGGGCCCTCCGGCTGGGAATCAAACTTGCTATCGTGCAAATACATTGCAATACTTTACTAGCTGAGCTAGAGAAGGCCGTTGCCGAGAGCATTGTTACAAGTATTTAAGTGGTGGCAATGCCGATAGCTGAGATTTCTGATTTCGTAATCAAGTGTAAATGCCACAATATTTGTTAAATATACCATTCACTACAGTATCAGCATTACCACCACTTATCGTAAATACTGAACTTGTAACCATACTCTTGGCAACAACGTTGACCATGGCACTGGACTCACGAGGTCGCTGGTCCGATCCCCTGCCGGATGGCCCAATGTTGTAATTTCTGCAGCAGGTTCCGTTTGGGTCTTAAGGTCTAATATTCAGACACTCGAAATTGTCCTTCATCAGCACTATTCAGACAACATATAAGGTTGTTCATTGACAACCAAAGAAGACTGGTTATTTTGAACGGATTCTACTTTTTTTTTGTAAAAAAACAAGTAAATATGAAAAAAGGGAAAAGTGTGATTACAGCGGTACCTGTATTTCCATTTCTGCAACCAAATTTTGTGTTTGCTTTACTAGTTTGTGCGATTTTCCACGTTTTGTTTGTAACATACTGAGCAGTACTGTATTCCATGAGCTAGATACCGGCAGATAGCTAGTATTTAAAATAAGATACTGTAATAGAAAGGACTGCTGTAAGCTGAGGCAATGCCGTTGAAATGTAAGACCAAAGACCTTTTAATAAAAAAAATCATCTTGATATTACATGTTGTTATCTTAAAATGCATTATTTCTAACTGTTGTTCTTTCAAAGGTTTTAATGATGGTACTTCCTTTGTTGTTGCTACTTCTATTGCCTAAACTTATGGGACAAATGGATCCTGAGACCCAAAAGGTAACTCAAAGTTACTGTATATGCACTAATATCCTGTAAGGTCGGGTGGATGAAGTGTTGTTAAGTTAGCAATAGCAATAGCAGGAGATAAACTGTACAACTTTGTATTTAATTTCAGTATCTAGCTGACAACAACCGAACCAACGACTCAATTTACCAATCCTTTGAATATTTGCATGGTCATAATTTGATATACTACGTAAAGTTGTTGCAAAAAAGACTTGTTGCAAAAAAGGGCAACTAGAAAAAGCTGCTGTAGCTAAACACGCGTGGGAATTCGACCATCAGATAAAATGGGAAGACTCTTCGGTTCTAGCTGCCGACAGTCATTACTTCAGCGGGAGAATGAAAGAGTCCATAGAAATAGCAAGAAATGCAACGATTTGCCAAGAAGGACAGCCACTAAACAGCACATGGACGGCTCTCTTCGATCAATTCTTGTACTCAGTTGTCTTTAGTTTTAGTTAATTAAAATTAGAGTGTTTGTTTTCTTGCGTGATTATATATGACGCGAGCCAACGGGCGGTTGGTAATTGCTCTGATGAAGTCCTGAGTCAACAATTCGAAAGCTTAGCAATAAAAATAAAACGTTACAAAGTAAAGTTTACATAGTATGTGACTCAATTTACATCTCCAACGGTTAAAGGAAATTATTTACTTGCGCATAAATATGAACTCGTCATCAATGAAAAAAAAGGCAAGAAACAACGCCATCAATGTCTTTTAACTGAGCGCTTATCGCTCAACAGTATTTCCTCCCCTAAATAAGTATATGTCTAAAATGCTCCACATGAATCTACAACATCAGGAAACGTCTGAAGGGCACATCGAAAGACGAAGCAAGGAAAGAAAAGATAGCTTGAGACGGAAAACATTACGCGAACAGTTTTAAAGTCCGAGGAAATTGAAAAAACGATTCAAAAACTGTTTCTAAACTAACCGTGATATATTACACACTCAAAAAAAAGCACTTTTCTGACTTAATTTTTTATGCAGATTTAATAACGAATAGAGTGAAGAAAAATACAAAAACGCATCAAAATAGTTGAAGTCGACCAGATATTGATTGTACTTGTACCAGTGGTTTCTAGAAACCGAAAAAGTTGATTTTCCAACAAAAATTTGCTAGTCTAACTCATTAAGGCCCAAGGAAAAATTCAAAAAGCAATTCAAAAACTGTTGCAAAACTGCTGCGCAATGTAAACCGTGACACATTATGCGCGCCAGAAACCGCGACACACTAGGCTTTTGACAATTTTATATAAAATTTCATGTTTGTTAGTATCCTTTATATAAAACGTTCGTCTTAATTGGTAATTGAATTCAATACAAATTCAGAGTTTCAAGTTACCTACACATTGTGTGAATCATGTACCCAATATTCCCCCTGAGAGTGCGTTCAAATCCGTCCCCTGAGTTTCTAAGACAACAAAGTTTCATGCTAATTATGATGACAGTTTTATCAGTTATAAAAGCCTTAGCTCATTATCAAAATTCGTGCGTGAAATTGGGCTTATACTTATTGAATATGAATGAGTTTTTTAATTTATTATATCATACTATCATAATATTTCTTTATATTATACCATCAAAATTTTACCGTAAAAGTTTCATAATGTTATTTCATTGGTAAATCTGTTTTCAGGAAATGAATTCAATGAATATGTTCAATCAAACCCAAGAAATTCCTGAATTTTCTGACATGCTAACCAACTTATTTTCATCTGGACAAAGTAAGAAAAAAAGCAGTAAAGCAATAACGAAGAAAAGTCCCACTGGACGAAGGAGATAAAGGCTGTTATCTACACATGCAACACTGGTGTTTAGTTGATACTCATTGCTGTAACAATCACTTCATCTCATTGTTGTAATATCTCATTGTGCAATTGCGACTTTATCTAATTCTTAATCAAAATGTACGTGTTGTTGTGGTTTTAATTTTATTTACCGATCATTTTAGTGTTTTCGAAGACAAAATAAAAATTTCGAAATCAAAATACCAATTAACAGAGTAAATACCAATGAATAGAACCAATTAACTAAAACTGGGGAACTGGTGAAAGTCAAACAATGTTGTTCCTATAGAATGTACCCAGTAATACGGTAAAATGTTGGGCCCAATGTTCTTGGCTTCTTAAAAGCTGAATGAGAGTCCTTTTTTGAAAACTGAGTTAGAAAATTTATCTTCTCATTTGTCGCAAGCATACTCACTAAGGAAAATAATTTTGATATTTCATACTTAACATCTTAAGGAGGCTTCCTCGAGTAATTTTTAATAAGAGACTGGTAACTAAATATGGCGTAGCACCCATGCGTGCATAGTGATCTTGCCGAATCGTTATTCTGTCACAACCACTGACCTATAAATAACTAGACTGCGGGTTCCTTATCAAAATGTGTCTGCATTATTTCTTTTTAAGATGGCGGATTTATAGATCCTTGTGTTCCTAAATTAAAGATATAGACCAACGAATCAACGATGGATTTCCCTGCTGCTTTTAGTAGTTTATTTGAAATGTTATCGATTCCAGGTCATTTACTTGCTTTCGTCTTTTTTAGTATGTTACTCACCTCTGCATACGATATGTTTACGAACTCAAAGACACTAGTTCCGGGGGTAACATACTGTAGGGGATCGTGGTTGTTTTTCATATTTTTAGCCATTTTTGGAGCCTACCGTGGAGAAAAATTCGTTACATGTATTGACAATGTTCCTGTCACCTGTTATTGGTTTGTTGTTTACTATTTCTTTCATACTTGTGGATTTTGATTGCTTGTTTAGTAATTCGTTTATGCTCTTCCAACTTTCCTTACTATTTTTACTTTTCTCCAGTTTCGATTTAAAGTAGCCTGTTTTGACTTGTTTTATTAGAAACGAGTTCTTACATTGTTTATAAGCTTCATGGTACGCTGTGGAATTTAAACTTATCGCTTTCCTTCTTAAGTAGTCCCTGCGATAAGTCATGTTTTTAGTTTCGTTGGTTATCCAATGCTTATATTCGCTTTTTACTTTTCTTACTCTAACTGGCGCATGAAAATCAGTAATTTGTTGGAAAGTCTCCCTCCACTCATGCCATGCAATTTTTGGGTCTGTATAATTACGTGATGTACCGAATGCTTCTTTTAGATCATTTTGGAATTGAGCGACATTGCAAAACTTTGAATTATCTTGTCTCGATTATTTTAGAATTTCCTTTCGGTTTGCGACATATGTAAACAAGGCTATGATCACTAAGCCCCAATTTCTGATTAAAGTTGCCTTGGTCAGTGTCCAGTTTGACTCTACCAGACATCTCAGGTTTTCTCCGGGTACTCCGGTTTCCTCCTGTAGTACCACCGGACCCATGAGGGATGGCCCTTACTGGACCTCTAGGGAGAACAGCGTAGTTTAGCTGATAGGGTTATCCAGTATAAATAAAGGAACTTAACTTTACTTTATCCCCAGATGTATGACGCCAGGATCTATTGTCTTTGTGTCGTCTATGTCTGTTAGAATAATATCAAGAAGGGTTTTAGTTGTAGTAGTTATTCTAGTTGGACTTGATATACGCTGTTGAAGTTGATACACATCTATTAGGTCTTGGAGCTTTTTGATATGAGGATTTCGCTCTGTAGATAAAAGGTTACAGTTTAGATCACCGGTTATGATAAGTTCTTTGCTTTCATTGTCAGATTTTTGCAGAAAATTCTCAAAGCGATCGAGTCATTCAATATCTGACCCAGGTGGACGATACCAAGTCGAAAACAGCATGAGTTTACTTTTCGGTTTGTTAATTTCAAAACAAATTGCTTCCACATTTTTGGGCAATATGTCCGAACGTTCAGTATAAAGAAATTGCATCTCGTAAATAGATTGCAACGCCTCCACCCGTTTTATTTCTGTCTTTCCTTATTATTTCATAACTCATGATCTTTACTTCGCTGTTATGTAAAGTAAAGTAAAGTTCTATCATTTTTACTGGATAACCCTATCAGCTCAACTACGCTGTTATCACTAGAGGTCCAGTAAGGGCCATCTCTCATCGGTCCAGTGTTACTACAGGAGGAAACCGGCGTACCCGGAGAAAACCTACGATGTTTGGTAGAGTCAAACTGGACAACACTCTTCTCACATGTGACCTAGGTGACTTTAATCAGAAAACTGCGCGTAGCCGGAATCGAACCCTAGTCATAGAGGTGAGAGACACGTACACTACCACTGTGCCACCAACACCCCATATGGAACAGTCCAGTCTTGTCTCGTTCATGCTTAATAAATCAAAAGGTTATTTGTGTAGGAAAATTCTGAGTTCTTCTACATGTTTTACTGAACTAGCAATATTTAGATGTCCAATTCTAAAACATTTTAGTTTTGGATAAGGAACTTTACTGCGATATGATAACGGGTTTGTTCGATCGATGTTAGTATCCACAGAGCTGTGTTCTTGGTTTGCTAATCAATTATTTCTAGTACTCAAGAATTGTTTTATGTTCTTCGCTAGTATCGCCGATCCTTTTCTATTCAAGTGAACACCGTAGTTGTTTAAGTGGGATCTATTGATATTTTTGTTCATAACAACTCCCCATTTTTGTTCTACACAAAGTTTTGCTAATAATGTATTATAACTGTCTACCTTGTTAGCAAAGCTTTCTTCGTCACTCCTGGTTATTATCTCCGAAAATGTTAACTTAATCTTGTTATTCTCACGTACCGTATCTTTGCCGAGCATCGCAGCCGATTCCACAAGGGCATCTGGTGCACTATTTCTCAAATCGTTTGTTCCGATATGTAAGATTATTTCATTTGGGTTTGTAGATATGGTAGGTTTGACATAGTGTGACATATCGTGGATTGTTGCAACATGAAATGTTTTTGTTACTTTATGGTTGAGCCGTGTTGAATCCTTCTTCGATCTAAGTGTTTCAAGATTGAGTCGCTAAAATGGCCACTCTTGGACGATCTGCCATACTAATTCGTTCGTTCTTGCGGTTACTGTAGTTGGGATTATGGCTATAGGACGCAGCACGTTCGCCTTTAGAATTTTCGTTCCTGCTACTGGACTCATTTATTCCCTTGCTGCTTGCGTAATTATTTTCAGCGCCTGTTGGTCTTTTTATCGAAAGACCATTGTATTTGGGAGACGGTCGTTGTGAAGTGGCATTTTTATCTTCAGAACAGCATTCTTCATTCTTGTTGCTGTATTCCTTTGACTCACGATTCATAACTTTGTCTTCCATGTCGCTTAGTATTTCGAACGGATTTCTTGTTTGGATTTCAGTACCTAGAGGTCGTAGGATGGGAGCATGGTCATTATTCCTGTTTCCTTTCTGGGTTTTCCAGGTGTCAAATGTGTTTTCTTCGCCCCATCTTTGTTCAGTCTGGATTAATTTTATCGCTGTCACAGGCTGAGTTTTTCATTTTCAGATTCTTTAAGTTTGGTGTTTGAATCTGACATTATGTACGATAAATTAACCGCTCTTTCTCGTAGGGCTTCGTTCTCTTCTTTTAGGGCCTGGTGTTCTCTGCGGAGTTCAGTGGCATACTCACTCTCAAGGGACTTAAAGGACATTTCCATCTTTAAATTGTGGATTTCTTCTATTAATGAGCTGATCTTGTTGTTTAAGTCGGTATCTAGGCTCTTTTCTTTTTTTCATACACCTTTGAAAAAGGGATGCAAATCATTCAGAACCACAACATTTTTATTTATTTATTTATTTACCCTCTGGAAAGTTGAATGAATTCTTTTCCATAGCCTTATCCCTTTTCTCCCTTCACACCTTGCGGATTGCAATCAATTTCTGAATTTGTGCCACACTAAGCTTTTCAATTGCTTTGCTAGAGCCCTTGAGAAGCAGTTGCTGCAACTCCTATATCTGTTCTGGTGAAATTGGGAGAACTGGACCATTCCCAGACAATAAACTTTCAACTTTTTGCACTTGCGCAGTAACTATCTTTTCTTTCTTTTAAGCTCTTGTTTCGCCCTGTTTTCTTGTCTTTTTGGTTTGCTGTCTTGGGGCTCGAGTTTTTGAATGTCCAGTTTGAGGTGCAACTGTTGGTTGTGTCGCTGAGATTCCAGCTGTTTCAGTCTCGTCAAGTTCATCTTGACCTGGAGTGTATTCAGCATATGACAAACCATCATCATAATCAGATGACAATGACTCATCAGTGTCTTCACAATTGTCATCAGGTATGTCATCACTTATACCCAGGAAATCATTGACATTGTACCTTTTGGAGTATCCCATTCAGCGGCATAATATCGAAATCTAAAATGACAAAAGAACTTTGTTTCACTGTTGCAAGTTGCTAGTCAAAGTCCGCGAAAATATAGCCACATCTGTTAATCAGCAACATGGTGAATAATGGTTGAATGACTACCAACATATATTCAAAACAGATATAGCAATTAAAATACACCGGTCCAGTAAATTTGTGAACTCAATGCAAAACTAAATACTGTAATTAGAATTAGAAGCCCCAAAAGTATTCATAATAGAAAGTTAGTTCAACCTAACAGGGATAGGTTCAGAAAATGAGTGTGGCTCGTAATAGCCGGTCGGGACTCAGAAGTCCCAAACAAAAAATTGTTTATTTCGAACATCGATTTTTATGTGCTACCAGAAAAAACAGGACAAAACAATTCAAGACAGTCTGACTGACACACAAAAAAATCCCATGTCCTGAATCTTTTGCTAACCATGCTAAATTAAAGAAAGAACACTCATCTTGATCACAGCAGTCAACTATGTCATGTCGCTATTTTGAACTATTTGTTTCGGCAGCCTCTGTGGCTGCCATCTTCAGAGTGATAGTTTGCTACTGGATCGGTGTATTGTCGCCACGGTAGTCTCACGTGACGACGCTAGCTTGCTGACGATGATCGTGATGACTGTGATGGACTGTCTCTTCCTCAGGCGCCAGTGCTACAACTCGATCATTAGATGCTCCCTCCGATTGTCTTCGCTTCGCATCAAGCGGGAGTCCGCGATAAGCCACTGAAATATTAAGACTCCTCTTTAACGGATTGGTTTCAAGGCCAGTGTATCAGCTTTCCAGGAACTTCGTTTGTCCACAGTTTCAGCTATAAGCCATGCATCGTGCTGAACTCCAGTTGATGTCATGTTTGGTTTCAACATGAAACTTGAAACAAAAAACATGAAAAGGTGGCTGACAATGTGGTTGCTCCTATTCCCATTCCTTGTTGATCGTTTGTGTTCTTTTAGCCTTGTATCCAAGTTTCTTCCGCTTTTATCCTTCACATCAGTAAGCACGTCGCGCAAGGTTCTTATTGGTTTGTGGGCTACTTTGATGTTACACCGTCGAAGAACTTTTGACAGCTTCTCGGAAGTCACTTGTGTGTACGGAATAGGGACGACTACATCTCATTGGGAATCGGTATCTCTACTCAGTGTGTTCTTTCGAATTCCATCGAGTTTTCCAAAAAGATTTTAGTGTAGGACTCCTGCTTGATGAGGAACGAAGACAATCGCACTGAGCATCCGATGGCTGAGTTGTATCACTGGCGCCTGAGAAAGAGACAGTCCATCACAGTCATCGCGGTCATCGTCAGCAAGCTTGCGTCGTCACCTCAGACTATTACGGAGGTGACTGAACATCAAGCTAGTAGCTAACTGTCGCTCTGAATGGCAGCCGTAGAGGTTGTTGCAACGTCAGAACTTATTGTGAGCCATCCGGAAGAACTATTGTTAATAAACAACACAAATTCCGAATTTAAACCTTTCACTAAATGAAGGTTGAACCATTACGAAAATTCCACATGCTTTCACATGTGTGATCACATATTTTCACACGTGATTTCATGTGAAATCGTAACATGTGAATATATTCACATGTGATCAAATGTGACCACATGTTATCTCATGTTAAATCTTAACATGCGAAATATTTTTACATGTTGATGTAGGAGAATGAACTCGGTTAGATAATAATAATGTTAGACACATGCCACACCGAGTGATGAGCCATACTGGACAAGTAAAGAAAACTCTACTTGACCTGGCTGGGATTCGAGCCCGCGACCTTCGGTTTACTAGTCCAACGCCAAACCTACTGAGCTGCAGGTCAAGTTGGGAGCTGGCCGCGAAACGATGTTACTAACGTTTTTGATATTTCGAAACAGACTAGTTTCTTCAATATCGGGTCATTTAAGTCTCATCTTGATTTAGAATAGCTGAAAACTAGTCTGTTTCAAAATATCAAAAACTCAAGTAACATCATTTCACGACCAGCTCCCAACTTGACCTGTAGCTCAATTGGTAGAGCGACGGACTAGTAAACCGAAGGTCGCGGATTCGAATCCCAGCCGGGCCAAGTAGAGTTTTCTCTACTTGTCCGGTATGGTTCATTACTCAGTGTGACATGTGTCTAACATTATTTTCACATGTGTTCCCATGTGAAATCTTTATAGGTGAAATATATTTGCATGTGACCATATGTTGACGAATTTTAATTTTATTAATTACATTATTTCATTTTAATGAAACTTGACTTACAAAACCTTTGCTTATCTTACCTGGCCACTGTGCCACCAACACCCTCATGGGGTATTGGTGGCACAATGGTAGTGTACGTGTCTCTCACCTCTGTGACTGGGGTTTGTTTCCAGCTACGCGCAGTTTTCTGATTAAAGTTACCTTGGTCGCATGTGAGAAGAGTGTTGTCCAGTTTGACTGTACCAGACATCGCAGGTTTTCTCCGGGTACTCCGGTTTCCTCCTGTAGTAACACTGGACCGATGAGGGATGGCCCTTACTGGACCTCTAGTGATAACAGCGTAGTTTAGCTGGTAGGGTTATCCAGTATAAATAAAGGAACTTTATTAAGACTGTCCCTTTGAAAGTATGAACGACCTCGTGAATATCATGGGTTGAATACCGAAACATTACGTTCTTAATCTTTTTGTCAGTTTTTCTGGCATAATTTCTTGCCAAGAAAATTTCAGGTTTAATTTAATGATGTTTTCTTAAGTGAAATCAAAAATATTTTGAAATATGTAATGATTATAATGAACCTTCCAAAGTGTGATTCTCCTGCCCCTCCCTCCTGCCCTGTATTTCTTTCTAATTTGTCATTTGCTGGATAATGAAGTACTTTTAACCTGAAACAATGTTTGTCAAAATTCTCGGTCTTGCATTGTAGCCAACCGAAAAATGAACATCTTGTGAGCCTAAGAAAAAACTCTAAAATAAGATAGATAATTAAACTGTTATATTTTAATATTATAGTAAAGTAATCAGCAAACTTAGTCAAACGTTTTCAACACTTATCTTGCTATTTTCTGCTTATCTTTTGTCGTGAGGATTGTTTTCGTAATTGTATGTTATGTATGCCAAAGTTTAAGTGCACAGTCAGAAATTGCATAAATGTGGTTTCGAATTCCAGCAACCATTTTTATCTGCCATTCATTTTTAACATACTTATTTGTTTAAAAAAGTTGAAAATATATTATCTGTTTTTATCTTAATGCAGTGAGGCTATTAATTTTTTATTTTTTATCTTTTTGTCATTAAATATTACTGAACTCACTAGGACATTTTTCTTACAATGTGGTTTATGTGTAATATACGTTTAGTAATTAGTGACATAGCGAAAGATTATATTTCCATGAATTTCTTATTTGACTGACAATCGTTTAGTTCAGCTACCATTTCACACAGCTGATGCTATTGCACTTACCATATTAACAGATTGTTTTTATCCACGATTTTTTTTTCATTTTTATGATATTTTACGAAATACGTTGAAGTGACTCCACTCGGACGTATTGTTTTGTTTTTTGATATTGACGTGCTATTTAAGTTTGGTTGAGGCGTCATGGAGACTGACGACAGGCGTATTACCGACTCTGTTTTAAAGGCCACAAATGTCTGTTTGCATTGCCTGCAGAAAAGCAAATACATCTGTCCCGACCATCTGTTATTTAATGTAAATTCTTCTTACATTTTTTTTGTTAGTACAATTTCATGCGTGGATGTGCATATGATGGTCCATAATCATCACTTAACCAAGCTTTCTGTCGTTGTTTTCTTCGCCAAACTTCTTTCCATTCATTTGGTCAACGGAGTTTCACAATTCAAATGAAGTTCAAATTGATCCTATTAATAATTCAATGTGTTAGGCGCAACGCCGCCTGATCCTCAAAGTGCGACCTTGTTGTCTTTTCATTGGTTTTTGTATAAGATAGTCAAAGTATTGTTTTGAGAAAATATTAAGGAAAACATTAAAATGCAAATTTTTGGTTACTTACGTGTGGCGTAGCAACAGCTCAAATAGCAGATGGCTTGTGAGGGGGTTTTATAAAACCATTTGAATCTGAATCGTAAATATTGAGGACGAGTGCGGGGCGCAGTAACTGGAGCACACAGACGAAGACTTTAAGACTTCAGCCAGTTGGCGCTATTATCCGTTGTTGGCAATAACATGGGAAAGAAACACAGTAGACTATCTGATCAACGTCTAGAGAGACTACGATCAAAGACACAATTTAGTGACGAAGAAATCCAGAAATGGCATGATATTTTCAAAAAGGACTGTCCGAGTGGGAAAATGTCACGTTCTAAGTTTGAAGAGCTTTATTGCAGCTACTTTCCTGCTGGCGACGCGAAGAAGTTCGCGAGACATTGCTTCCGAACATTTGATACGAACAACGACGGTACGATAGACTTCCGTGAGTTTTTGTGCAGTTTGTCAATTATTTCACGTGGTTCACAGGAGGAGAAACTGAAGTGGGCATTCTCAATGTACGACATTGATGGTAGCGGTACAATCAATCGAGAGGAAATGCTGGAAATCGTACGAGCTGTGTTTAAAGTTGCTGGTAGCAAGAAGGTTGCCTTGGGAAGGGACGAGAGCACCCCAGAGCGAATGGCTCACAAGATATTCTCACGCCTGGATGCTAACAAGGATGGTAGTATAAACGAGGCAGAATTTGTGGCCGGAGCTATACAGTACCCGGCATTCATGAAACTTCTCGAGAATCCAAACTCTTTATGAGTTAAAGTAACTGTGCAAGAAAGTCCCTTAAAACATAGGGTTTTTTGCTTACATAGAAAATTGTGGCTGTATTGTATGTGCTGGAATATCAACGGGTTGGAAAAAGGGAAAACTATAGTATAGTACACACTAGAACATTTCCGTTTATTAGAACTGTTGGTCAGAAATGAAAAGAGTAGCTTATTAATTATTAATTTCAATCCAAAACAGATAAACTGTTACCACTTACAACTTTTGCGAAGAAGTTCACCTTGATAAGAACTTTGCTTTGCATGATTAGACTTAGGTTTTGATACTAAAAATAAGCCACTTGAGTCATTTGTATTATAAGGATCATGGCTTATTTACTTTAATCAAAATAAGAAGAGACGTCATTGGATAATCATTCCTCTTGCTTCTTTACAGCTGAAGATCCCGGTTTACAATAGCCCAAAATTCTACTTTTAGTATTATACGTATATTATTGACTTGCAAAAAAGCTTTCACAGATCGTTTAATATTTGGATCAAGGTAGAACAGAAAAATGATATTAATACGTGAGTGGTTGTGTGACTACAGCGGAAAAGCGCAAAAAATCGACGAATTTGTCTGCATGGAGAGTTAAATGGATCCTATAATCCTGGGTTTTCTACTTGCGCTATTAATATATTCTACATAATGCGACAACAGATATTTGCCGACGTTATAAAGATCACATATCGTAAGCAAATTGCTACACGTCATCTTGGGCAGGTGGTCATGCCTAAATTTACCGTATATTTCTTGAGTTTTCTCAAATTATTTGACTTAAAGCAAACTTTGCAGAAAACTATTTACATTTCTACCTCGCGTGCTTCCACTTAAAAAAGAAAAGAATACCAAAATAAAAGAAATTAAAACTGAGTGTTGACTACAGCACTGAATATCTGCTTACACGCTTAGTAAATGATTGATTAAGGACGGTCAAAAACGGATCAAAGATCACTTTGAATGATTAGAATTGATAAAAATAATCATATTATTAGATTTGTAAATTAGTCGCCGTAGAATTCGTTCGAATCTGTTTTGCCCAAAACCTTCATTTGTATCAAGTTTTATTTTTAGGTTTAAAAATGTGGTTTATAGTTCCATGAATAGAAATTAAAAACTGTTGCTACACAACATCCTCAGTGAGAGATCAAGCAGTAATTGGTAGTTCTAACGTAAGGAATCAGTATTAATTCGAAACCCTTATTCGGGTAGAAACCAATATTTTAGAAAACAGGATTAAAATTTTACAGAAACCAGAGCATTACATGGTAATTTGAAAAGTACTTGTGAGTTTAGCAAAACCTCTTTTCTGTAAATAATTAAGTGGCGTTAATTTTAAATGAAAGTTCGCGTGGAATAAAAAGAGCAAACTCCATCATAAATCAAGATGCATCATAATTCGCTTTAAATTAAGATTAACCTGAAGTTTGTTATCTCTTTAACGCACATTGTCCGATATATCAAACGCCAAGAGCAAAAGAAACAACTAGAGAACAAAGAACAAAAGAAAAAACTAGAGAACAAAGCAAAAATAAAGAGAGAACAAAGAACAAAAGAAAAAAATCACGTGTTAAAGGGTTAAAGAGAATTTTTAGAAAATTTTATTTAACCCATCAATACCTTGTGTCCCTTATATTGAACACCAAGAACAAAAGCGCAATTGAGAGAAACAAAGAACAAAACAAAAAAATTGAGACGTTAAAGGGTCAAGACTCGAAGGAAGCCACACAAGCTGCGGCAATTAATTATCCACGCGTACAGATGACGTGCAATCTGTTATATGTGATGTAGTTTGGTAATTTTTTGTTAAGGGGATCATAAGTTATTTAATGACCTCAGTTCCCACTTATTCCCTTCAGAAATTTTTTACACTACATTCTATGGAATTTTTGTGAATATATCTTGTTCGTAAATAACGCCTTATTTAATATTCATTTGTATATACGTGAGATCTCTTTTCGAGCTTTGTTTGAGAACAATCCATCTTTTGAAACTTTTATTCAAATATGAGCCAGCGGGTAACTGATTTGCTCATCAAAGAATATTTAACGAGGCGCTATTTATGAACTTCAACTTTAGTCATTGTTTTGCATTTGAACTATTTGAATAAACAAAACTATCTGAAAAACCGACTGCTACGTTAGTTTATTTGAAAGAGCAATTGGTGTGATAAGGAATGGAATTTAGGGTTCTTTCATGCATTTCCTTGTTCTTGAGATATTCAGATTTCTTTTACATGTATCTGTGACGTTAAAAAGTTGATCGAGCATTTCAACTTTTTTCACAATCAAATGTGAACTTATTTGACAATTCACTTCAAACTTTCGTTATGAATATATCTCATTGCACTAAACGTCATTGGCTAGACCCAAAACATAATTTGCATAATCGTGCGTCAATTTACAATTACTTCCCTGAAAAAATTGCGGAAAATCATAAGTATATTACACCAAAGGGCAACAGCCCAAAACTGCTGATACCAAACTTACTGGCAAGTTTGTGTAAAGCAGGGTCGGTTTTTCGGAGGTTTGACCAAAATCCATTGCCAGCCGACAATTTGAAAAAATAGAAGACAAAACATAATCCGAAAATAAACATCTTGTGAGTAACTCAAGATATGAGCTAAAAAAACAAGACACAAGTGTAGCAACAATATTTCGACTTTATTGCAAAGCCTTCGTCAGACCAACTAATTACACTGAGTATATACGATCCTTAAATAGTCGCAAAGAATAGGTTACATGAAACGATAAGTTCACATAAATTCATAATACCCTGAGGATGGTTCTGAAATAGAATAGGTTACATCATCAGAAAGGATACATTATTTACAGTATAATTAATGAGCTGTCAGCAGAGGAGGAAGAGAATGTGAAGCAACAGAATAATTAAGGAGCTGTTAGCAGAGGAGGAAGAGATTGTGAAGCGACGTAGTGAGAGCTTAATTAAGGAAACAGAGTTAAATGTTGGTTTAAAAGCCACCAAAGAACTAACTCTGTTTCCTTAATTGAGCTCTCGCTCCGTCGCTTCACAATGTCTTCCTCCTCTGCAAACAGCTCATTAACTATTCTGTCGCTTCACATTCTCTTCCTCCTCTGCTGACAGCTCATTAATTATTCTGTAAATAATGTATCCTTTCTGATGATGTAACCTATTCTTTGCGACGATTTAAGGATCGTATATACTCAATGTAATTAGTTGATCTGACGAAGGCTTTGCAATAATGTCGAAATATTATCGCTACACTTGTGTCTTGTTTTTTTTAGCTCATACCTTGAGTTACTCACAAGATGTTTATTTTCGGATTATGTTTTGTCTTATATTTTTTCCAAACTTATTGTACTCTGAAGTCTTATCCAAACGAATGCAACAACGCGATTCAACGTTGTTCAACATTATTGAATGTAACATGTAGAGCTCGTTTAGCCACCATGCTACATGATGTTCCATCTTGTTGAACGAAGTTTGATTTCTATCAAGCATCGGGCGATTGATACATCATCGTTCAACATTTCCTTTTTTCTCAGGTGTGAACAACAATTATGAACTCGTTTGGCCAGGTAAGTTCAATATTGTTGCAGCCGTGCACGTGTTGATTACCGTTAATTGTTGCACTCAATGAACGGTTAGTCTCCCCAGTGGCAAGGAATCGTATGGCTAACCTCGTCTTTCCTCTCTTAACAGTCCTTTCCTCGTCTTCTTTCAAAATACCAAGTTCAAGTACACCGACGCAACACATTGCATTCGTTTGGCCATCCAATTCAACACCATCCAACAAAGTAACATTCAACAATGTTGAATGTTGCATTCGTTTGGCCATTCAATCCAACACCATCTAACAAAGTAAAATTCAGCAATGTTGAATGTTGCATTCGTTTGGCCAGGTCTTAGCAGCAACAAACTTAAATCAGTTCTTTGAAACGATAGCTAGAAAATTATGTGGTAATTTTGTAGCAAATATCGCAATGCCTGACATGTGAACGGAAGGAACGCAAAACTTTTTTAGATGTAAAATATGTCCATTAACTTTACTTAATGATGTCAACACTATATTGCACTTTGATTGCATTGCAGCAAGGCTCATGAGAGATCCAGCCAGCTTGCATGGTCCCTTACACATCTCGCAAACTTAATCAAGATTCAAGGGGAATTGTCCAGTTTAAGGCCTACTGTATATGAGCCCAGTTATGTACTTCAGCCTGGGTATAAATGAGAGTAGAGACAGAGGGAAATATACGAAAGGATATGTTCGATGAATATTAGGCATATACAGTCGAATAAGATGAAATGTTTACATAAATATTAATGGTGAAGGAAATTTTCGAATGTTAGAATGACTTATTTTAAGACCTAACCCGGCCCATTTGCGAAAAATGCGACTCTATGGTTTCCGGCTGGGACTCGATCCTCCCAATGTAAGTGCAGCGCTCTGCCAACTGAGCTATCGAAGGCCGTTGCTAAGAGCGTGGTCACGAGTCCTATATTTCTAATAGTGGTAATACCGATAAAGTGAAGGGACACTCGAAATTTTTGGTAAGAAAACTAAGATGTCCAGATTTTTCTAGTATTAATATTCCAGGGGCATGTCTGTATAAAAATCTATAAGTCATCCTGAATGGTGAGCTATCCTGGGATCATAATAAGAACGAAATTTACAGCAAGTTACTTAGTACACCTTTTGCCTTTCATTAAAGCGAAAGCATTGTTCACTAAAGCGATTCGCATCTTCAATAATGCGTTTGAAACTTCAACAACGCCAATCAAATTATAATTGCACTAAAAGTAGATTCATTTGCAACAAGCAATTAAATTGAAGTTCAATTGCGCTAAAAGGAAATTCATTAACAAAAACATAGAAAAACATTAACATTTATAGTATATCATTAGCGTTGATTAAAATTCAAAAAGAAAAATGGAAAAATCAACAAAATAAAATAGTATAGTAATTGGGGGGACCAGGGCATTTTCAAACGCCGGCGATACCAGAACATTTTCAAACACCAGCAGTACCTAAATAAAGCAGTGCACCTTTTGTCCTTCATTAAAGCAAAAGCGTTGTTCATTAGAGCGATTGTCATCCTCAATAGTGCCTTTCAAACTTCAACAACGCCAATCAAATTATAATTGCGCTAAAAGTTAATTCATTTGCCACAAGTAATTCAATATTCCGTTAAATTGAAGTTCAGTAACGCCAATGTAAAAAACATTAACATTTATGAAATTTCATTAGCGTCAATCTAAATTCAATGAGAAAAATGGGGAAATCAACAAAATAAAATAAAAAGTCAATTAGCGATAACACGAATATATTGATATATGTTGTATGAAGAAGACTGATAATAACAATTAGCAACACTGGCAATGTCTGCAAGAAATTTTGCACAAGATATAGCTCTTGAAACATCTTTTTCAGATGTGTGCGGTTAGAGTGAGCGTTACGATGACTGTACAAAGAAGGATACAGAGAATTCGTAGGATAAAAAGGAAAGGTTAATGCTGTTTTTGAAGAGCCAGACTAAGACTATATCTTACAATGGCGGATACTTTGGGGTTCAATCGCTCAACTGTCACAAGAATAATATTCAAAGAAAGGAGGGTTAAGAGTCCTTACGAACCTTATCTTAACTTCCTGCGATAATCTCTATCTCCTTTTGTCATTGTAATGTTCAGTCTAGTCGCACACATGTGAAAACAACATTTTAAATTGTATGTACAACATATACCCACGTATTATAGCTAATTCAGTTTTTATTTTGTTGTGCTAATTTCCTTATTTTTCGTATTGAATTTTGAGTCACGTTAATGGAATTTCATAAATGTTAATATTTTTTACATTGACGTTATTGAAGTTTGAAAAGCGCTGTTGAAGACGTAAATCGCTCAAATGAACATCGCTTTTGCGTTAATGAAGAGCAAAAGATGTAATAGTAGTCTTTGTTTTTGTGTTAAAGCAAGCGGTTTTTAGAATTGGATTATTGTCTTTTCCCGGTATAATGAATTTCACTTTTAAAGTTTCGTTGAACTTAAACTCTTTGAAATCAATCAAATAATCATATAAGTTTGTGGCAGTCGATTTCGTATTTTTTGAAGCTGCTTTATAGGTGATTTTTTCTTGGTTGTCTATATTTTTTGTGGGTCTTAAGTATATTGTTGCCTTACTCATTTTATTTAATCTTTGTTGAGTTTTGTAGCTAATGAAAATGTCTTCATCCTTGCTATCAACACTTTCAGCTCCCTTTGTTACTTTTTTGGCTCCAAGAGGTAATGTGGGTCTGACTCTAAGAGCAGGTACTGGTTTTTTAGTTCTAGGAGCTGGCACCGGTTTATTCATACTCTCTCCTGGTTCTTGTTGCTGGTATGGGTTTTATTTGTTCTTCATGAGCATTAACCACTTTTTTAATAGTTCTTGTTGTGGTATGAACTTTTTGGTTCTTGGTGCTATGGGTTTCTTGGTTCTTGGTGCTGGTATAGGTTCCCTGGTTCTTGTTGCTGGTATGCGTTTTATTTGTCCTTCATGATCATTAACCACTTTTTTGACAGTTCTTGGTTCTGGTATGGGTTTCTTGGTTCTTGGTGCTGGTATGAATTTCTTATGGCGTTCTTTAACTTGTTTTGAAATGGCGGCCAGCCGTTTGCTAGCTTCTACACGTTTAGGTCTTTAATCTTCTCTGACTACTCTACGACTGTTATTTTAGGTGATTATTTATCATTGATTATATAATAAACTCACTGATTATATAATAAACCATATTTTATTTCTTGTAAATTGTCTGTACGATTGCTTAAAGATTGTTCGTAGTTGGTTTCTACGCGGATTATCACATCATTTTATATCATCAAAATATTTGTCAGGATCTTTTAAAGCAATTTCAACATTGTAATTGGTTTTTCTACAGCAAATAAAGGAGTCTCTAACTCTATTAAATAATTCTCTAATTTTACTCATTTATATTTTGCCAGACATTTTGTTCTTCCTATGCTTATACTGACAAATATAAACCAAGCAAATGCTATTACCAACACCCATAAATTGGAAGCCAACCATGCTAAACCTCTAGCAGCAGTGGATAATACATCATATAAAAAATTAGCTAATCCTAAAACCTATGGTCTAAGTTTTGAGATAACATTTTTTACAGCCTGAGCAATTGTACCAACAGCTTTTGCGCCTTTAGTGCCAGCTGACCTAGCACTGATTATTATGGTTGTCAAAGTACCGGCGATTGACACTGATAAAGCTGACAGACCCAACAAATTCTACTTTGCCCATTCCTTAAATCGCTGTAATCTACTGATGTCTTCTCCTTGTTGTTCTCTTACTTCCTCCAATTCTCGTTGTTTAATTTTCTGGTTTCTAGCTTGTTTCAATCCTTTCATTTGGGTCATTGGTCTCATCTCATTGATTTTATTTTCAATATTCTGTTTTTCTGAATATCCAAATATTGGTTGTGTGAATTTAGTCCTGAAAATCTTTGATATATAAATCATATTATGTTTTTGTAACCTACCGATACACATAATATTTCAATTTTCAGCACTAGACAACTGTTTATTTAATTGCAAGGTCTTACCTTTTATGACCATAGTCGTACAGCAGTACATTTCTATATTTAGCGCTTTTTGGTTGGGTTTTTTGTGTTTGTATTTTATTGCTGTTGTTTTTTTTTCATTTCTTATTCGGACGAGGCTGGAGCGACAGGCTTATTAAAGGTTGTCGTCACAAAGTACTTTATTCCTCACCCCTTACCATTACCTGTGATTTTCTAAAACATTCCAAAAATTAAGAGTAAGTCTGGACATAATTATTTTAAAAAGCGATTGCATGTATAAACAGATACTGGTAAAAGAGGGCAAATAAATCCCTACTATACCTGCTATTGATCCTCTACTGCAACAGTTGACTTTTATGTCAGTTACAGTATATGAAAGGCATAGTTTTATTTAGGCCTGGGAGCATTTTTTTTTGGAAAGTTTAGGAATGTGGGACCTCTATCACCTCCCAACAAATAACTATTCAGCAGTTTGCCGCTGTGCGTTTTAGGAGGTGTACATTTGCTATGCAATGAATGGCAATCTTCAGGAAGACAAGAAGGAGGCCATTCTTCCATGTTATCTTAACAACTGCCAGCTAACTGTATTGAGATGAACAGATGCAATTATGTGCGAGGGTTGTTGCGTGCACGTATTTCTAGTTATTGTTGACGTGAGTGACTGAACAGAACAGCATAATAGCTATAACATGCTTTCATATCTTGGCTACAGTAGAAGGCACCACAACTTTTCACTATTTATTTATCACAAAAATTAAACTCAATATCAACAGGTATAAGATATACAAAACGTGTAATATTCTCTAAAACGCACAACAAACGCAGTATAAAAATATTTATTCGATGAGTTTTTTGGGTATATCGAAAATGATGATGCAGAGCGAATACTGTTAGATGAATTAAACAAAAATAGATACAGGGATTTGGCAAAAAAAAAAGAGCGCCTCATCCAAAAAAGAATTTGTATCAAATAATATTAGGTTGTTAGAATATGTTAATCCAAACGTTTGTTGCAATCCACTTGATATTTAAAATTATTTCTGTGATGGTTTTATTTTGTTGATTTGTGCCCAAGTAACCCCATTAGAAAAAATTCATTTTTTATGTTTATTTGTAATTTCCCGAAAAAAAGCACAACTAACTTGCATTAGAATGCATGTTTCTTGAGTTTTACAAAATTGTCTGCCCTATTAAGTAAGTTATATTGTGTTCACTTTTTTGGCCTATTAGCAGCACTGGGATTTGCCTGCTACTGTGCTTTACTGTGCTGTACCAGCAAGCAACGTTTAGTAGTCAATAGGATATCCTCGGCTCTTCACAACTTTTGCACACCTGTTTGGCCTGCTCTCCACAATTTTTTGGAGATACTCGTTACTGAGATTCTCTCATTTCTCCTTCAAACACCTGAACAGCTCTTTTTCGCTGTTGCATTTCCGTTTCTGAAGTTGTTGATCAATCTCGGACCACAAGTTCTCAATAGGGTTGAAATCTGGACTTTGCGGTGCCCAAGGAAGAACATCGATTCGTTGGTTCTGCAAATAATTCTTTACAACATTTGACGTGTGTTTTGGGTTGTTGTCCTACTGGAAAATAAAGTTATTTCCATGAAGGCGTTCGCATTTGATGGACTAAAATTCGGCGATACTTTTCCTTTTTCAAGATTCTTCCAATTCAATGGAGAGCTTCGACTCCATACCACGAGAAGAATCCCCACACCATTATTTTCTTCTGGTGCTTTACAGTTCCCTGCAGACATCGCGGTGTAAAACTTTTCGTTTAGAGAGAGCCAGACATATTGCCGGTTTTGGCAGCGGATAACAAATGGAGACTCGTCGGACCATAGAACCTTCTTCCATTGCTCCACTGCCCGGCGATGATAACGCCGAGCAAATTCGACACGTTTGCGGCGATTTGTGAGGCTCACAAACGGCTTCTTTGTCTTGACGCACTTCTTTAAATTGCGTTCATGGAGACGACATTCTACTGTTCAACGGGAAACTTCGGTGGATGAACGCTCTTTCAGTGATTCTGCAAGGTCTGCCGTGGTTGGACAGACTTCAGAGGGATCACGTTTCTGCACAGCTTCTCGGATTAAGTAACGATCTTCGCGGATCGTTGTCTTCCGCGGTCTGCTTGAACCAGGTTTTCTTGTTTCGCTGTCTCCATTCTTCAGACGGTTGCAAAACCTTTTGGCCCAAGAATAACTAATCTATTATTCTGTTGGACGCACCACTACGTCCACGGATTGTACGCTGCCAGTGATCGGCAACGATCGATGACCACCAGATATCAGAAATTATTACACCATACAAAAAATCTTAAACAACTCCTAGTTGTACGTTTCCTCTGCAGCGAAATCATTAATATTCAAAATCATCACGCTAGAGTAATTACACCACCGGCAACACGGAGCGTTATATTGACAAAATGGATGTAACAGTACACAGATAGAGCCAGTAGGGTCGAAGTCCTCACCCTTGGCACGTCAGAACATTTATTCTTACCTACGTCTGTGGATCCAACTTGCACAGACCTTTAGTTATTGCCGTAGAGATTGCGGTTGTTTGGTTTATCATTTCATTTTTGGATATTGCCAATGCCGATGTGCACCAAGCATTGACCAAGTACAAACGAGCTGTAAATACTTCTCTGCAGGAATCAAGATGGCTGTGATGAAACGTTGACTTAGCGGGAAAATGCCCACGTGACAGATCAATTTTTGGTTATTTGTTAAATAACCAAAAATTGCTCATTTTGGTTATTCGTTAAATAACTAAAACTTGTTCATTTCGGTTATGTATTAAATAACCAAAACCTGCTCATTTGATCAATTTGGTTATTTATATATAACCATTTTGTTAAATTGGTTATTAGATGAATAATCGTTTTGTTAAATTGGTTATTAAATAAATAACAATGTTTTTTAAATTGGTTATTAAATAAATAACCATTTTTTTAAATTGGTTATTTACACATAACCATTTCACAAAATTGGGTATTTGATATACAACCATTTTGTTAAATTGGTTAAAGAAACCCAGTTAACTCCTTATATATAAATAACAATGTTGGATAACAGTTATTTATAAAAAACCAAGAAAAATCTGGTTATTTACATACAGTTTTGCTAAATAATAAAAAAAACACTTGGCACCCCATAGAGACCGAGATATTCGTGTACAGTTTACCCAAACGGCTGGTTGAATGATGAGGTATGTGGACTCCAGAACTGTGCGTTGTGCGGTTACCCCTGACGAATAAATGAAATACAAAAATTTTGAAATTTTCATCGTGTTTAATATACAAGGCTATCAACCGCTTCTGCTTCTTTCTGGTGCACATGTAGTGACAGGATAACTGGACTGTTGTTCGCAATTCCATATTTTGTATTGCACAAACTACCTGCTTAGTCTAAGTTAGTCCAAGAGGTCCCAGTGATCAGAAAGGCTGGGAACACAAGTTTTTAAAGCATCCTTGAGCTTGTAAAGTTATATCATCATGAAATTCTTTGTGGAAAATGTTTTTTTCCACAATTTTCACTTCCTTTTCCCTATACAGGAAGACATTGATCTTGAGAGTTACTATTATGCGATATAACAGACATAGTTTATCAATGACATTGTCTTGCAATTTGATGAAACCAGTCCTTAAAAAGCAAGGCAAATTCAGCAGTTTAAACTCCACTTGATGAGTTTATGGCTAGCTTGAGTAGAAGAATGAACTCGGGTGGAGAATAATGCTGTCAGTTGCTACTCAGAGGCCGCGGTAGCTCCTCGGAAGTGGTGGGCACTGATCAAAAGGGGCACTTGTGTTGCTCGGTATGTACATATATATCGGGTGGCCCAAAAAAAACGTCACTTACTTCAAACTTCACTAGCTCTGGTGTTTCGAAAGGTATAAGACTTAAAATTTGGCAATATGTTTATCAGGTCTTTGTCT
>JBAHVQ010000515.1:130668-150305 GCA_036872915.1 Nanipora kamurai
CTGATACAGTAAACGTTCTGCCTCCCTCACAACTACGCTGAAACCTAGGACAGACTAAATTTATAGAACTGTATCTTATAATGGCCCGCATTGGGAATTGCTGCGCTGAAACCTAGGACAGACTAAATTTATAGAACTGTATCTTATAATGGCCCGCATTGGGAATTGCGTTCGTGTTGTTTTGTTTCCATGAAACGAGTCATCAAGGTTGCAAATGAGACGCTTTTTTGGCCTTTACGGAAATTGGTGTTAAAAGAATATCGGAAGGACACCTAAAATACTTTCGAGTTTTTCATACATTCGACAAAACGTCCTTTCGGCAAAACGTCCTGTCGACAAAATGTCTTTCGGCAAATAGCCCATTCGGTAAACTGTCCGTTGGCATAAAGTCCGGACATAGTGTTGCATGGGTCGCGTAATACAGGCAACAAATTAAAATGAATAATAGTAGGAACCTTGATTTCTATACTAAGTATAGACAGTTCGACAGTCAAAGTAAGGCTTCTTATTCATGAAAGGAACACAAATTAGTAATTCACACAGTTTATGCCGTAGGCACAATACGACCATAATGTTAATGAATGACATGAACAATAGTTGATAACATTGTGCAAAACATTCAGTTGGTACAGTTTATCACATTTCTCTTCTTGACACCATTGAGCAGCGATTAAACCATGCGCCCAACTAAACATATCACTAAACCACATACCTCCCAATGTCGATGCAGAAATCGCCTCGGATAGTCCCTGGGTTTGATTTAGCCTAATAAAGTAAAATAAAAAAACGTTAGTGCATCAGTAAAAAGAACTGGTCGTACATGTCGCGCTATCACAGGCCATACACTATCCACATCGGCAAGGACGAGTCTTCAATGATCTTTGGGCAAATAAAGAAAGCGAACAAAGATGGGCAGCATTTGAAAAGTCGGCCGGATTTTTTGGGATGTGAAACTAGATCACTTATCTCCAGGACCAATAACCACCCATGGGTCAATGATTTCCTTTGGAAACTAAAACTTACTCGCATCCTCATCCAAAATCTAATCCAAATCCTAACATTGGCTGCATACTGAATAGTGAACACTGATCTTGTTTATGTGGGAGCCTGGTGTATATCAGACGACCAGCAAAGGTTTATCAAGCTCGGGAATCGAACCCGCAATTTTGATGACACGTGTCTCACCATGTTGAATTATTGTGTGCCTTCACATTACAATTAGTTTACTTTGGTGTCAATCAGCTAAGATCAAGTTTCTGCTGAGACCTGTTGTGATTCTTTGAACAGATATAGTCAGTTTACCCCCTGCCACGGCAATTTCATGGGATGAAGTTTTCCAGTCGGTTTACAGGCTGGCAGTCATCCCCACGCCGGTCATATTTAACCGATTTTTCCCTACTAAAAATAACTTTTACAGATGTATTAGTAATTGTATTAATAAAAATTTTCAATATTTGACTGATGTCCCAGAAATGGTTTCTGATATTTACCAAGCTCCCACAAGAACCAACTTTGTGTTCAACATTAAGTACTATCATTATTATCATATCGTGACTTCGCTTAGGCAGTACATATGACGAACCTGCACCCTAGCTCACCATCTCAGTCGTGGTAGCTCAATGGTTAGAGCGTCCCACCGGTTATCAGAAGGTTGCGGGTTCGATTCCCGTCTAGGGCTCAGAAATCATTTTTCTGAGATAATGAGCTTCACGAACGTCCTCTAGTCGTCTAACTTTCATCCTCAAACTCATTAATAATTCATGAGGAAATTGTTCAATCAGACGCGCTGAATTATACCACGTGAGCGAGCTTGAAATACCAGGGAAGTATTAGGCACAGGACTTGGACTGTTTTTTCCAGTCCTTGGACTAGAAATGATATTTCAAGTCCTAGGACTTTTGAAATATAATTTTGAGAAGAATGTATTCCTCGTAATGACGTTAGATGCTACTCCGAGTGACGAAGTGCTCCTCTTTGATTCAGTATAACTTAAAAAGTAAAAGAGCTCTCACACTTGAACAATAGGCATTGTATTCAGTAATGTATAACTTAAATTTTGGTATATACCATGTGCATTTTAATACAGTATTGACTGAGATAACTGCGTTTAAAGTTGAGTCAACGTTTCTAGAAATGTTGAAAATGAGCAAAAAAACGGCCTATGAAACTAATTTTGTCAACCACAGTTTATCGTAAGTATAAGTATTCGTTTCATAAAGTAAAAGTGAAGTTAAAAAATGTTTATTGAACAGATATGTTCATTATACCAGTACGAACTTTTGGAATGTATTAAGTTTAACGTCTAAGGCTGTTTTGATTGTTTTACGGTATTTTACGGCAACATTCAATGTACCTGGGGAGTGAAATTCTAACGTGCAAGAAAGAAACGTGGCCTGTCTCTTTGCTCTTTTGCCGGTATAAAGATGCCTCGTTTAACGAAGGACCAAAGAGTTTGGATTTGTTTAGAATATGCTAGGGTAAACAATGCTTGTGAAGTTCTAAGGCGATTGGCAGAACGCTGGGGCCTCCCTGACCCTACTAAACGAAGAGTTATGAAAACATATCGCAAGTTAGTGCACGAGGGGACTTGTCGTAATCTCAACAAGCGACGAAGTGGTCGACGCAGAACGGCTAGAACAAGGGAAAACATCGACTTGGTTCGACAATCTCTTACGGAAAATGGTCAAAGATCTGGTAGGCGAAATGGTTTGGCATTGAGCCGAACCACGTTTCAGCGCATAGTGAAAATCGATATTAAATTTCGCCCGTACGTCATAATTCGAAGGCAAAAGCTAAGAGAAGGCGATCTAGCACAACGACTGGCATTCTGCAACCGACTTGGTCGCCCGGATTCCTGATTTTCTTGACAAGTTAGTAGTGCCAGATGAAGCTGTGTTTAGCTTGAATTCGGAAGTAAATTCGAGAAACGTTAGAAAATACGCAGCGCATGGCGACGGGCATCCACAGGATCATTACGTCGAATTTTTGCACGGTGCACAGCAAATAATGGTTTGGGTTGGTTTAACGAGGCAGGGCGTTGTTCTGGGCCCACACTTTGTAGAGAGAAACCTCGACTCGAGAGAGTACATCCGTATCATACGCCATAACGTGATTCAGAGAGACTTTCACGCTCACAATATCGATAGAAATTCCATGTGGTGGCAGCAAGACGGAGCTTCATGCCATACGAGTAACGCAACAATGCGATATCTTCGGGGGCAATTTCCTGCCGACTGATGAGTAAACGGGGTGATTGGCCTTGGCCCCATCGTTCTCCTGACCTGACGGTGTGCGATTTTTTTCTTTGGGGCTACTTGAAGCATCAAATTTGGAATGTGCCAGATGATCAACAACCACATAATTTGAGAGAGCTTCGTGAGGCAATTGTAGCAGCATGCCGCAACCTGGATGCCCAGATGACCCAAAATTCCTTCGACTGCATGTTCACACGGGCAAGAAAGTGCATTCTTGCTGCGGGACATGCATTTCCTAATAAATAGCATTTTTATCTGGAAAACGAACGTGTACTTTTCGACTGCAGTGTACTTACGCACAGGTTATTGCCGTATTAACACTTAATAGGCCGTTTTTTGCTCATTCTCGACATTTCCAGGAATGTTAACTCAACGCAGTTATCTCAGTCAATACTGTATTAAAGTGCACATGGTATATACCAAAATTTAAGTTATACATTACTGAATACAATGCTTATTGTTTAAGTGTAAGAGCTCTTTTACCTTTTAAGTTATACTGAATCAAAGAAGAGTACTTTTTTTGGGCAACCCGGTAGCAAAATAAAATTGACCATGGCTCATTTTGAACACCTAGCTATGAGTGTTGAGATAAAACTTACAGGGTCTGTTTCACCGAGCATCTGGCGTCCAGTTTTCACGACACCTTTTCCTTCCCACACCTATATTTTGAAAAACATTAATGTATATGCTTTTGAAAACTGAGTTCCATGAGGGGTTTTGTCTTATTTAATTTCAAAAGAAAACCCATGCTGGAGAAACATCTGAGAAGAATCTCTCCCTAATTTAAAATTTTTCAAATGAACACGCTGTGGAGTAAATATACAACTCTGAAAGCTACAGTCCTAATTTTTATAACTTTTGTGCATGTTTGAAGCAATTTCTCTTTCATAGAATGTAATACAGATTATGTATTATAATTGTTCTTTCATTTGAAAACAGTATTATTATCAAGGCTATGATTACAAACCGATTTTATCCGAAATTCTTACAAATTAGCAGATTTTGAAGGAAGTGCTATCTAGAATTACCTTCTGTGGATTAGATGGATTAAGCTGGGGTTGATTGCACAGGCTACTTCAGCTACTGTAACTTTTGCATTCGAGTTTACCTTGGGTATAAAGCTGTGTTCCGACATTAATTTTGGGGCAAAGAGAAATCTGAATAAAAACGTTTTCATGAGGCATTGCTTATGCAACTCTTACATGCCCCAGAGGAGGAGATGCATACTACAGTTTGGTATGGAATTGTCTCTTTCAACAAGACAAATTCGAAAAAGAACAAAACAGTTGAGGAGTCTCAACTTACCCATGACAATTGTTCTATGGCTACAAAATGTGGCATAAAGTACCAGGAGAAGGAAGACTTTCTCCATCAACATTTTAACCCTTTAACCTCCTAGCAGGGCTCACCCCTGTAACAAGTAAAAATTACCTGGCAGTAGCCAGCATAAAATATTAATGTGCAGCCTTGCCTCAAATAAATCTATAAATTGGCATAGTTATCTTACCATTGGTACCACAGGTCCAGAAGACATGAACTTCACCAAACCATCAAAGAAAGGCTTTTTGTTTAATTCCTTGTAGTGGTCCTGAAGTAGCTCCACACTTGCCTCAAATATAGTGAGCAATCACTTGATAAAAGGCTAAGATTTAAAGTACATCTACAGGTATATAATAACCATATGCAAGTAAAAGAAACCAAATACTTTTGGTTATAAAGTGACTGTCAGGGTCAATAGTTCACTCCCTCTATAACTATTGTCCCCACGTATTGGCAGCTCTTTATTAACGTAATTCCCTAACATAATAACCACAATGTAGTAACATTTAAATGCCCTAGCACTATATTTAACATAAATAACAAGTTGATCATCCAGGTTAGTGTAGTCTAGAGAAAGACTGTTGGATGTGACTGATGTTTCGACCACCTTAGCAGCGGTCATCTTCAGTCTTATGGTCATCTTCAGAGTCACTCTTGATGACTTCCGCTAAGACTGTCAAAACATCAGTCACTTTCACCAATGGTCCTTCTCAAGACTACACTAACCTGGACGATCAACTTCTACAAATGTGTAATGATTCTCCCAAGTTCAAACAGTCATTTACTTTATAAACAATAAGATCAAAAACTATGTAATGTTAAATTTACAAAAAGGTATTACATTAATAATTTTGGATGTCACTCCAAGTGACGAATCATACCGGACAAGTACAGAAACCTCTACTTGGCCTGGCGGGGATTCAAACCAGCGACATTTGGTTTATTAGTCCAATGTTTAATCCAATATTTAAAAACATGGAGACTCTCTGATAAGCAATCCAAGGGATAAATTCCAAGAAAAAACCAAGAAGTAGTGAAAGGAGATCTGATGGGGTGGAACATTTTGGTCGAAAGAGCAAGAATCCTAGATGGTAATGGATGTGAAACTTTCTTGCCAGTCAGAGGCAAAGTCCACAGGTGTTTTCAAATATGCATGTGTAAATGACAGTGTTTGGCAAAACTTGGCTTGCAGCTTTCACGAAATTAGACAGTAAACAGATGACAACTGATGAAAGAAATACATCCTTTATCTTAATTTTAGCATTGCATTACTTGGACACCATGTTTTTGGGAACAATGTAAAAATGTAAGATGCTGCCCAGACAGTACATAAAACAGCACAGGAAGTTAAAAGGTTGCTAGACTGGAATACAGTATATGTAGAAAAGTTCTGACATTGTGAGCAAATATGCCCTTGAAGTGTGAACCCCACTAGGGGGGCATGTTGACTAGAAAAATATTGAAGTAATTTCTTAAAGGAACTTGTTTTTCCACAAAAAATAGTTGTTAAGGCAAGAGTTAGAATGTGCAGACATTTTTGAAGATAGAGAGTCTTGCACGTAAAGTAATTAAACTGAATTTTGTTGCCTAACTTTAATATACATGCCTCACGTTAAAGAATAGTACATCTTGTTTGTTCTAATTCTGTCAGGGAAAAATACTAAGTCAGAAAAGAACTACACATGGATTGATTGCAGGTTATACATTCTTAGCAGCACGAGCCTTGTGGGTGCCATGTTGTTGTAAAATGAAATAATTCAATTTCTGCTGGCCATGAGCAACATGTTTCAAGTGTTTGCCACTGCACACTAACAAGGGTTGACCATGCTAAGGTACCCTATTAAATTTTGGTACCCTACTAAAATTGAATATTTTCTTTTTTTGCAGCTAAAAGTATACATTTGTCACTACTTCCTCCAGGTAAGATGAAGATTGAATTTCAAAACTCAATTAAAGATTAGGTTTTTACTACCCAATCTTCAATTGTGTGTATCCAATCTTCAATCACACACCATACCAGCACAGAAAAGTGCATGAAAATATCCCTGCAAGGGGAATAGAAGTCATTTGCTAAACATTAAGACAAAAACAAGTAAAATCAGTGAATTAAGCTGATATTTCTATCTGCCCATGCCAGACAAAAAAGATACCCGGTTAGTTGATGATGTCAGATGTTACTCCAAGAGACAAACCATACTGGACAAGTAGAGAAAACTCTACTTGGCCCAGCAGGGATTCAAATGTCATGATGTCAATATGTCCTGATATGGAGGAAACTAGTATATGTTTCAAAATATCAAGAGCCCAAGTAAGATCATTTCGCGACCAGCTCCCAACTTGACCTGTAGCTCAGTTGGTAGAGCATCGGACTAGTAAACTGAAGGTCACGGGTTCGAATCCCTGCCGTGCCAAGTAGAGTTTTCTGTACTTGTCCGGAATGGTTTGTCACTTGGAGTAACATCTAACATCATTCTCTACCCGAGTTCATTCTTCTACTTAAGCCAAGTTGATAAGTTGTCTAGCATGGGTGGATAGAAACATCAGCTTATGCACTGATTTCACTTGTTTTTGTATGTTTAGCAAATACACACTGATACCTGTACTTCTATTCCTCTAAGGCCTTTGGTGGTTTCTCCTGGTCCTGGTTGACTGATCTTCATTAAAAATTGCAAGTGACTTCCTTGTCATTGCCAGATTGCTTGTTGCAAGTTGGGATTTGTTTGTATAATTATTTCTCATATTTTGTTGGTTAATCCTTTGCTTGAAACATCAGAATTTTCCAGAAATATTGTGCAGTCTACCAATCTTTTAACTTTGTGTGTATGTTTCTGGGATTTTGGGATGAGGTTGATTTTGGTGCTCTATTACCCTCCATCTGCCTGACATCTACTGGTAACATTTAGGACCTTGCTAAAAATATCTTGGGACAATAAGTAGTAAAAAATTGAATTTCATGCACATATGGTTTAATAGAACAATTCTCTAAAACAGTATTCTTGACACAAATCTGTCAACCAGTTCTTAATTTACTGTATTCATAAAAAGGCACATTCTGTTCCTTGACAAGTTTTGGCATCAACAATCTCCTAATCACAGTACTCAAGACTCACATCCTCATCTGCCCTTTAATGATCCCACTGCCTACCACAAACTCTTGCTCTCTCTGTGTACACTAAATGTACCTATTTAAGTGTCACCTAGTACAACTAAAACATGTATGAATAATGAATAAACAGCACAGATGATCACTGTTTGTATCTGGTTATTTGCCATTATTCAAAAACTAATAGGTTATTTAATCCAAAATGACTAAATTTTGAAAAAGAAATCTACTACATTACTTCATTTCAAATTTCATTTGGAAGTGAAATGTTTTTAACAGTAATATTGAATAACTTAAGAAACATGATTGTTGACCTTCAGTGCCCAGTCATGCACTTCTTTGAGCAGACTTTTTGTGAATAAATTATCTACCAGAACAATATAAAACAAACCTTTGTCGGTAATGTTTGACTTGAAACAATTCGAAACACTCAAGGGAGCAATTTTCAGAAAAAAACCTGAGATGCTAAAGGTTAAACAGCTTGTGTTAAGGTACTTTAATAAAAATCCCTTGGTAGACAATCATGTATAAAATTCATCAGTTCATAGCATATGCTCTTGATTAAATACATTATCATGTGTATCCCTTCCCTTTGTCATTGTTGGTTGATCTACTTGTGAATAAAGATACAAATTTATAATAATTGGCTATAAAAACATCAGAGGTTTAGGAAAGGCTTTCCTATAGGTTTTTATAAAAGGTTTTTGTAGCTAATTATCATTTTGGGTCCAATAATTCAAAATCTTCAACTGTACTGTCCTAACTGGTACTCCAGTGAATATTGCCATGTATTTAAGCTAGTAAAGCCTTCAGACTCATGGTGATCTTAGTCTATAAGTATAGGATAACATTGAATACTCTACAATAATAAATCTTAATCAATACTTTATTTACAATGTACTTTAATAAATATATGCAAAATAGGTACCTTTCTGCATAAATTGTCTCAGTCCCACTCCTGTCCCTCATTCTTCCACTGAGTAAAACTCACCTCAGTTCCACAAATCAATATTTGATGTTTTACTTTCTATATGATAAAAACCCTATTTTTTATCCCAGGAAATGTCAAGATGTCCAGGACATGTTCAATTTATATGTGTAGCTTATAAAGTTCATTACTCCTTTGAATACTTTGAGAAGCTTGGCATTTATCCCAACATAGTTGGAATAAAGTTTATTGTTAATAAGCTATTATTAATAACTAATTAAATTACCATCAAAGCCCACACTACCTGGGGTGGAGATGGAATGAGGTTTACTTTGACTAGTACATAATGAATGTGCTGCCAAGGAAATTCTGTTAAAAAAAGTATGAGTTAGAACTTCTCCATTCTCTGAGTAAGGTTCACAAATTTCAGAAAATTGACTGGTGCAAATCTTCGAAAGGTGATAATCAAACTATCCTGTCTGTATGAATGTACATCTGTCCATGGACATTGCCTAAAAAATGCTCGAAATTCTGTCACATAGTCGTCTATAAAATATCAAATTCGTTGAAACAAAAACTAAAATATACTTATTCTGTAAGTGAACCAGAGAAATTAATAACATACATTTGTATGCCAATAACAGACCGGGAAAGGAAGTCGCACGTATTTAAATTTGCACTTCGACAGTTCGACATTAAACAATTACCACACATTTGTGCATGAGTATTTCTATTATGCTAACTATTACTGAATTCAACAATCTGTTCAGGTAAACTAGTTAAATTAAAATGAACATTGGTTTGAAATTCAATAATTAAATATGAGGAACTACCTTCATGAACTTCATGGCAACTAGTTTGAAACCTTTTTGTTCAAATCGTTTGATGATATCAGCAATTAACCCACGGTCAACAGCATCGGGCTTGACCATAATGAAAGTTCTTTCATCCATGATCGCTGATAAGATTTTTTCTCCTTCGAATCCTTCTTTCCCAACAATCTGCTGACCTCCAGCGAAGTGAACAAAGAGCCAACATCGTCTTTGTTCTGGTCTTATATTCACGGAAGCTGTGTACGTAAAGGACTAGGACCGATGAAGTATACAGCCAATCAACAACGAATATGTTCGGTTCCAAGATGGTGGACAAAGATGACAAACTATGTAATAAGCAATTTCCTTTTGAAGAAATACACTTTATTTCAATTCCATCTCAAACTAATGTCTATGGCCTCACAAAGTTTTTGGAAAAGCAAACAGGCTGCAATATGCTGTTGCTAGCTTCTCTTAAAGGGACAATACTTAGCATATGTTCTTCACACAGTTCAAGGCCAAGTTCAATTTCTTCTTCCGAGGTTCATTTTAATAACATACAAGGTATGTCAGGTTGCATTGTTTCGACGTAAAATTTGCAAGGAAAGGGAATTTTATATTTCTATTAAATTCAGGTCTATTAAAATCAGTTGATTGATTGGGCTTAATAACCATGGCGTAAAGTATTTGCACCCAATTAAAACACGATATATTCTGAATGTTAAAATTAACGGAGTAACTATTTAACCGGCAGCCGGTCGGGTAGCAAAACCACTAGATGACCAGCGGTTAATATATATGCATTCTTTGACACGTAGCTCTCAGGGTTGCCATTTGGCCTTTTTGGAGGCCAAATATTAGAAATTTGGCCTAATTTATGGCAACTTTGCTACGTAAAAATATATGTGGCCTCTGAATGAATTTTGGCTACATTTTGGCCTCTTAGACATAATTTTCAATCGACATTGGCCTCCGACAGACTCCAACTGAATTTTGGCTACATTTTGGCCTCTTAGTCCTCGTTTTGTGTGGAAATAAGGACATTACAGAAAATTTCACTATTTTCCTTGATTTTCCCTACCAAAAATAGAGTATTTGTATGGATATATCATTATGTCATTACTTATTAGTTGAGGTGCCTCACTGTAGAACCCGTTTGATGATACAAAAATCCCCAGACATCTCTATCATGTTTCTGTTATCTCGACCCGACATCTTGTTTCATGCATGTGTAAATAACCTGAAAATGGCAACCAAGTGGAAAGGTAGATACGAAGCAGGCAGAAAATATAGGAAGCAATGGGAGAGGCAATATATTTGGCTTACCAAATCTCCCGATAGCAAGGGAAATGCTTACTGCAAAACATTGCAAGAAGTCGATGCACCCTAAACTCTGGTTGATTTCAAAGCATGAGGAGTCTACAGAGCATAAAAGTAGAGTCAAGGATATAGCTACTATAAAGCCATTGCACCTAAAAAAGCGTCCTTCTTCTCTCGACAAATCTACCCCTGTCAAGGTAGCCGAAGTCCAGTTTGCTATTGGCATTGCATGCCATTTGTCAATTGCTGCTGTTGATCATCTGGGAGAAATTGCATCTAGGCATGGTGTGGGAAGTCCTATTGGCCGTATTCAACTTCACAGAGCAAAGTGCAGCAGCATCATCACGATGGTTGTGTCTCCAGCTTTGAAATCAGAATTGAAAAAGGATGTTGCTGGAAAGTCTTTCTCAATATTAGTTGATAATTCCACTGATGTTGCTACCAAGAAGAATTTATGTGCTTGCATCCCATATTACAGTGAAAGAGAAAAGACTATCATGACTGCATTTCTGGAATTAGTCGAGATTGTTCATGCAACTGGTGAAGCAATGTTTAATGCTCTCAAAGATTGCCTTGCATCTTTTGGTCTTGATTTTAAAGATTGCATTGGGTTTTCCAGTGATGGCATTTCAGCCATGGTTGGAGAATGGAACTCAGTCTGGTCTAAGGTAAAAGAAGTCCCACCAAACTGTGTGTTAATCAAATGTATTTGCCATTCCCTTGCACTCCGTGTGCAACATGCATTTGAGAAGATGCCATCAACCCTTGGATTCATGTTAAAAGAGATTCCAAAATGGTTTTCAAATAGTGTAATCCAAAGAGAAGAATTTAAAGATCTCATTAGAGTGATGGATCCAAATGAAGAGGAAGGGGGAAAGCCACTCCCTTTTCAGAAGTTATTGACTACCAGGCAGTTGGTTGGAGGGAAAATTCTTTTCAACATTTTGTGCAACTGAGAGGAACTTAAAGCTTACTTTACTTTGGTGACACCAAATTGCACCTCAGATACTTGCTACAAAGCTGGAACAGTTTTGAACATGTTGAAAGATGAAATAAATTTTCTTTATTTCCATTTTCTGGTGCCTGTTGTGGGTGAATTTGAAAAGCTGAATGCTTTTTTTCAAGCTGCGGATGTTGATCCTAATCTGTGTTTGAAGGAGTTGTGTTTATACCACAGTTCACTTCACAACAGAGTGTATGATAGAAATGGAAAACAATTGCAATTAACTACACTTGACTATGGAGTTAAGTTCATCCAAGAATCTAAGAGCTATGTTGATAGAAGCCAGAATAAAGAAGAAGCCAAGGAAAAAGTTAAAGAAGTCTACAACAGATGTCAAAGTTTCCTTATTGAAGCTGCTGCTCAAGTAGAAAAAAGGATCCCACCAAACAAGAAGATTCTTGCTAATCTCAGTAATTTAAGTCCAAGGCAAGTTTTGTCCCAATTGGAATGAGCACCCTTTGCACAACTTCCAATGCAACACCTGATGACTGATGTCTCGGCTATCAAAGAGCAATATTGGAAAATAATTCATGTTGATTATTATTATTTATTATTATTATTATTATTATTATTATTTAAATTTATTTAAATACGGTAGCCTTTCAGTTGCCTGACTTTCAAAGGGCCATATGATATTACAACAAACTAGTCTAAAAATACCCTATACAAAATAAATAATTATCGCATAGTAACATGGACAAGTAAGTCTTTTACATATACATTTTCAACTCAAGTATACATTGAGATTGTATAATTATTAGTAATGGTTATTGTATAAAAAGTCGGATGACTGTTACAGTGTTACTAGCTCTCTACATTGCGATATTTATTGTTGATTAAGTTTTTAAAAGATCCTGTAGAGAGTTGTTCATACACATCAGTAATTTCTGATGGTAATCCATTCCAGGACACAGCTCTGTGGTAGGAATAACTAGTTTTTCAGAAGTTTGTTTTAGGCTTATTTAATTAGATTTTTCGATCATTGCTTCTCAGATTGTATACGTTATTGTGGCTAGTAGTAAATAACTCTGATATGTAACTCGGTGCCACTCCTTGCAATGCCTTAAATGTCATCAACAGCTCTCTCTTCTTGAGAGTGGTTTCAATTGGTACCCAGTCTAGCTTTCTGAATATCTCCAAAGATCTAATTTTGTAGCTTGAACCCGTTATCACTCGAGCCGCTCCGTTTTTGTAGCTTATATAATTTGTTTATGTGTGTGTTATTTCCGGCGTGCCACACAGTCAAACAGTACATGAAGTGGGGTAGAACAAGCATGTTATACATGGTTGTTAGTGCATTTTGTGTAACAAAATTCTTTGCTCTTCTTAAGAGGCCAATGTTTTGTGAAATTTTTTTACATTGAGCATCGTTATGTTCTAATCCCACTTTAGCTGATCATCTATAATTATTGCTAGGACTTTTTTTTTTGGCACTTGTTTTATCTTTTGACCACCAATTGATAATTGTGGCAACAGAGAATGGGCAACAGAGAATGTGTTTGTGAATGAAATTCCAGTCGAAGCAGTTCCATTCTGGGTAGGCATTGCCAGCTACTCGCCAAGCAATGGTGAGAAGCCATTCCTGCAGCTAGCAATGTATGCCTTATCATGCCTTACCACTTCTATTGGCAATGCTGTCAATGAGTGTATGTTTTCCCAGGTGACTTGTGTGGAGACAAAGTTGAGAAACAGAATGCAAAATGAGATGCTAGAATCAATTATAAGAATTCGCTCCTCATTGAAGTTTAAGGGTGCATGTTGTGAAGATTTCTGTGTAAGCAATGAAATGTTAGAACTTTTCAATTCAAAAAACTTGTATGATAGAAATGAAGGAAGTCAAGAAACTGCTGAATATGAAGACCTAATCAATATTTCTCAACTTTTGTAAATTGTCAAAATGTGTAATTGCTACCTCCTGACTAATGTCTATTTAGCTGGCATTATGAAACAAAAACCATTTTCCATTATCTTTCCACATTAAATGTATTAATGGGTAAACTTTGTTTACAATTATTGGCTGGTTTTCAAATTAAAACTGATTTTTACTGAGGAAATGTTTATCTCACAATGGCAGAAATGAATAGCTTTGCATAAAGAGGTTTAAAAACGACAAAAACATTTTTACTTTTTGGCAACCGCTGGGCAACAAGACCTGGCAACCCTGGTAGCTCTGGGTATAAGAATAGCAACAGGAAAGTCAAAGTGTGGTCGACGTGAAAGGCAAATTGCAAATATATTATAAAGCTCAAGTTATTGTTGACGTTTTGGCTGGATCGTCACTACTTTCAGCACAAACGGAATGGTTAGAGTTAGAAAACCATTAGGGTAAAAAAATCCACTGAAATCTCAACAAAATCTCCATCCATAGCACTGAATTGAGAAATTTGAGATTTGGGCAAATTTTGAAGGATAGCACTGATCAGTAGATGAAAATGCCTCGTGGGGGCAACTGCCACTCATTTAGTATTTTTTTGCTACCCGACCAGCTGCTGGTCAAAAAAGTCACAAGATAAAGGTAAATACAGTGAGCTTGGAGAGGGACAGCAATACTTATGAAATCAAAATTTAAAAATCAAAACAATACATAGGGGACATATATTGGTGACATTTAAAAGTTTTGAAGTTCTGAAAGGAATTAATAACTGCTTATAACCACTTTTGCTGCTACAAGGACAGCATTAGGATTGCTCTTAAAAAAAAATTGATTGCCTATGTTTTGAAAAAAATTTTTATATATTTGTAGACCATTCTGCAAAGCATGGCAATGTAAACACACAAAATATTTTTTTGTCAAATGACACTTGGATAATTAATTAACTGGTAGAAATAACACAATACATCAAACTAGAAGTCTGGGATTGGTTTTTTACTTCATCTTTTATCAAATGTCAAGTGATTTAGAAGTCATGTAAACATTTGTAATTTAAGCAATCATATTAGTTTAGGGAATGCTCAGGTGGTCTGTACTGTTGTTGGGGGATCTAGGGGCACACTCCACTGGGAAAATTTTTGAGTTCTTAAACCTCTAACCTGGCCATTTCCTGTAAGTTCAAAGCACTTTTCACAGAAATATTAAGATATATAAAGTAGCTTTCATCTATGTATTTTTATTGTACATGGCTAGTTTTGACATTAAGTCCCATTTTACTAACGTCCCTTTAAATAAAACTGTTGATATTATTATTTCATAGTTGTTTAATAATTTGACTCATTTTCATAATTTTACTCATGATGAGTTTACCAGAATTTTGCATTTTGCTGTGTAAGATTGTCACTTTTTATTTAAATCAGTTCTTTATGAACAGATTGATGGCGTTGCAATGGGTTCTCCACTGGGACCAAAATTTGCCGATATTTTTCTTTCCTGGTACGAATGCACATGGCTTATTAATTCTACCTCTCACTTTAAACCCATTTATTACTGTAGATAGGTTGATGATTGTTTTTCGCTTTTTCGTTCTCCTGACCACATAACACCATTCCTCAATTACTTAAATAGCGAACATTCAAATATTTCTTTAACTCACAAAACTGAAGGAAACAAATCTCCATCATTTCTTGACATTTTAATTACTCTAAGCAATGGCTCATTTTTCATTTCCATTTTTCTGAAACCTTCTTCTACTGGACTATACAGTACACAACTTTTGATACTTTTCTTCACTTTGTTCATAAAAAAAGGTTTGATGATGATGCTTCATAACCGCTATTTCAATATCTGCTCTTCTTACATTGCTTTTAGTTCTGAAATCAAAATCAAATTAAATCTTTTCATGGTCTCCTAAAATTTCTCTTCCTCCTGATAGAGTAATTTATCTTTCTCTACCATATACTCACCGGACAACCCGCAAGCTGTGCTCTAGTGCCTTTCCTCATACAGTGTATTAGCCTACTAGAATCCCCAAGAGCCTGAGATCTCGTGTTGTTTGTAAGTTTAAGTGTCAACAATGTAGTTAGTTGTATATAAGTCAAACATGCCGACTCTTGCACACACGAATCTCAGACCACTTGGGTATTTCGGTACTTACTGAAAAAAACGTGTCAGTCCCCCTCCTACCAGTGTACTGTCTCACCACTGTGATACCGAACACCCCGTTTCACCAAATGACTTTGTTATTTTGTGATCTTCTTCCTCTACCTCTGTCTCTGAACTTCTTATCAGGGAAACTATTTTAAACTCGCAAATTCAATCCATCCCTTAATGGTAACACTGGTTCTTTTCCACTAACTCTCTTTTGATCTTACATCTTTCAAATTTCTGCTTATTGTTTTATGTTACTCGTTAATAATTTCTGTCATTTTGCCTCTTCCTCTCACACACCAATATCTCTCTCCTTCGAAGAGGCTCCATGAGGGTAACTGTAGAGTTTTGCGAGCTTAATGAGGAAATATCCTGTAAATATCACATTATATTAACCATTATATCAAATGTAATCTTATCTCATATCTGTAAACATAACTAATCATTCCTTCTTTGGTGATGTTGAGCATCGCAACGACTTGTTAGAAATGTTAAATTGCCAATTCTCTGAGTTTCTTGTTCGGCTCTGCTATTTATCCTTTGCCTAAGATTCCTGCCTACTACCTCTGTATTTTAATAGGTAATGTTTAAAAAATGAGAGGCTGTTCTGTATCGGGTGTACAGACAGGAGGCAAAGTCTAGTGTCTTTATATTCCGATACAGAACAGACACAAATTTTGTAAACTACTTATAAAACCTTCCTCATTACTACACTATAGATTAATATTTAGTAGAGAGAAAAGTTAAAACAAGTCATTTATACACGTAAAAGTTCAAATTGAGTGTGCAAGAGCTGATGCAAACCAGGTTGATACAGGCACTAATGTCTATAAATGTGATACAGAACTGATATTTATTTAATCAGTTCTGTATCGTGGTGCACAGAAACTGGTTAAACCTTAATTTCTTTTGGATTTTCCTTATGAATTATTAATGAGTTTAATTTATGAATTTATTTACGTACAGGGAATATTGAGATTGTCTCAATTGATGCATTTAGTTCAAGTGGCCTGACTGTTGGTATAACATTTGTAAAGGTAATAAAGATAATGGTAGCTTGATGTTAGTGAGTACCTTAATTGCCGACCCTGCCACATGTTGCTGGAGGATCCAGCGTTTCAGCAGATTTCTGTCCTGCACGTCTCCCGCATTTAAAAAGTCTTCCGCATTCTGAGTACAGTTGCCAATTTCTCCTGCGCCAGTGCAGAAATCTCCCGCATAATCTCAAAAAGAGAAATATCGTAAGGGTTAAAAAAGCTTTTGCTCAGGAAAAATTTCCCAACTCCTTATTCAAAAATAAAATGATCCATCCCTTGAGTAGTCACTATTCATGTTTTTGGGCTACTGCGTTTTCTAGCTGCAGTATCTCCCACATAATTATTTCTAAAAGTTGGCAGAGGTATGATTTTACGACGTCAATTTCAACGACGACGTCGTTTGAAATTTCATCATTTAAAGAAACTACTGTTAATTGACCGCCTTGATTTTTACTTGTCGCTTGTTTTATGACTTCTAAAATGCTTCAGTTCTCCTAAAACGACTGCAGTCTTGGGTTAAATTCAGTCTTAACCAACCACTTTTGTCCGTTTGCGAGCTGAAGTCGTCCTGAAGACGTTGAAATGGTCAGACTGGCGTTGTAAACAGAATGAAAACGGTGTGGAGAATATTCTGGAGAGTTTAAATTATTCATTCTTTTTGTTTTGGATGAAAAACCCTTTTGTTTTGATAGATCTTAAGGTCCCTGTCATGCAAACGTACTGTGCAATAATGCATTGACAGGTTAGATTGGACATAGCTCATACTATAAGTAAACAACTTAGGTCTGTACAAAATTTAGCCAGACCATTGATGCTTATTGTTTAGCAATGCCACTGATGAATAAAATTGCCCCACACTAGCCGGAATAACATAATAAACTTTGTCTCAGACGTGGGTGAGGTAAGCACCCTCCACCAAACTTATGCACAACAGAAAAGAAATGGGATGGTGAGCTTGTTTGGTTGGGCTTAAACACTAGATGAACAGGTGTAAGATACAAAACAATTGAGACTCCGTAAATGGTTAACAGTTTTGTGTTAATTATCGATGTTTCGCCTATTACATAAGTCATCATCAGGAATCATGTGGTGTAAGAAAGTGGTTTTCCCATTTATGCCTAAACTGCTGTGTTTTCCCAAACACGTTTATATTGAGAGGTTTCACCAACGTACAATGACTAACACCTTTGACACATCTCGAATTTACTTTAGCATTTTACCAAACGCCATACAATTTGCTTGCCAAAGAAACGAGTCCTACCCGTTAAAGGTTAAAAACTCCTTCTCCCAAAAGTACACTTTAATTAGTATTTTACTCTGGCTAAAGGCCAGAACATTACGTCAAAGGGATGAGCCCTTTGCATTAAAGGGTTAAAACAGAGAAATCAGGGAAGGCGTTGAATAGGCTTAAATGTAAAAGGAAAATGAATTTGAGGTATAAGCTAGAACCGAAAAGTCTACTAAGTTGTTGACAAATCTGAAGAAAGTGTTGTCTGGTAAAAGATAGAAAAAAATTGTGTTGGGGTACTAAAAAATTTTATAAGGTGGCAAAAACATTTGTCCAATAAATTATGAACACAGGGATCTAAAAATTTGATGGAATAACATTTACGAGTTCTTTATTCATAACCGTTACAGTAGGTATATATCTAATGTTACTTATATATAATTACATATATTTACATATACATGTACGTATGTTTGTGAATATGCACTTATGAGTTATGTAACTATGTATGCATGTATGTATTTCATGTATATGTGTGTATATAGATAAGACAGGCACTAGGTATGAATGTATGAGTGCATGTACATGTATGTGTATACGTATGTATGTTTGTTGGTATGTTCGTTGGTAGGTAGGCCCGTATGTTTCCAAGTTGATAGATTTATACGTATATGTAGGTATTTTACCTAAAAGTGCTTATTTGGTCCTATATTTAGGGCTCACATACTAGTAACCAAAAACAGTATCTCAACATTTATCATGGAGACAAACCTCGTTTGGACTTTCAGCTTGAATCTATATCTGGTAAGGTTTTAGGTTTAATTGGTTTTTTCCTTGAATTAAGTATACTGCTATTGCATACTAAATGCTGAACACTAATCTGGTTCATGTGGGAGCCTGGTATATCAGACCACCAACGAACGTTCATCAAGCTCGCTTACTTAACAAAACGATTTCTGAGCCCTCGACAGGAATTGAACCTGCAACCTTCTGATGCCAGGGGAGACGCTCTAACCATAATCGGTCATCAGAAGGTTGAGGGTTCGATTCCTATCTAGGGCTCAGAAATCGTTTTTCTGAGTATACGAGCTTGACGAACGTTCGCTGGTCGTCTGATATATACCAAGCTCCTACATGAACTGGATTAGTATTCAGCATTTAGTATTTCCATCATTATTATCGTATCGTGACTTCCGCTTAGGCAGTACATATGACAAACTTGCACCTTAGTTCACCATCTGAGTCGTGGTAATTCAATGGTTAGAGCGTCTCAACGGTCATCAGAAGGTTGCGGTTCGATTCCCGTCTAGGGCTCAGAAATCGTTTTTCCGAGTAAGCGAGCTTGACGAACGTTCGTTGGTCTACTGCTATTATATGTCTGTTGTAAAGCTTAATTCTTTACCTACAGGAATAAACGGGTAATGTTCCTCCCATTCATGGGGCAAATGCTTTGGTCTAAAGATATGTTGCATATATGTTCATGAAAATCATATTCTTTATGCAGTATTTCTGTTAGAAATCTAATTTATGGCGTTTTAAGAGCGACTGTCTGTAAAAATCGAGAATCGTCGGACAGTTGTGAAAAATTCGATTTCTTTATACTTTGCCCAT
>JBAHVQ010000516.1:0-32745 GCA_036872915.1 Nanipora kamurai
TTTAATTAGAAAACCTCCGAAAAACAAAAGAATATGGTCTCCCGAGCATATAAACTAGTTAAAGTATTCGGGTCTCGATTTTTATTCAACTGTAAAGACCTCTCCCTCATACTTTAACCTATATATGAATCGGCGACCATTTGGCTACATTCGGCTACAAATACGGCTGGATTGAAGTTAAAAACACTTACTTCCAAAGATTCCAAGTCTTTGTTGTAAGATTTAGGAGGAAATCGCATGGCCTGAATTTAAGAAAAAATGCAAAGCGTATTGAAATATTTGTAAAGTGAATTCATGCAAGCATGGCGAGAGTAATAGTAATAAGTTGTAATTTCAGGAAACTAAGCGTAACCTATTCTCTCATGTTCGGGTGCTCCAGCTCCCAGGCGTGCCCAAATGCTTTGCTCCTAAACCACTTGGGGGACTTTTATGCTCACAAACTCCAACCCACAGAACATCTTCTGCCATCGGTTTAGGTGATGTAATCTGATTATGTTTAACCCTTCCAGGCGTGCAGTTACCAGGAGTCTTCCCTTTAACGAGTAAAATCGTCTGGCATTAGAGTAAAATAATAAAGTTGTCACACAACAGCTGCACGCATGAAAGGGTTAAGTAAAGAACGAAGTGAATTAAAATACCAAGCAAAATGATAAACTACAGGCAGAGTATATTAAGCAAGGAGGTAGGTAATGATCCAGGTGTAAGATTTGTAATTGTATTCATACGGGACCGGTACTTAGTATGTCTATACATATGCAAATGCGAAGTATCGAATGGAATCTTATTTCTTCTTGTTCTTGCGTGGTTATGTTGAGTTTAATCCGTTACAATCCAAATCCATCGTACAACTGAGACACTACAACAGGTAGAATAAGGTAAAATTGTAATTCTAACCTTTACGGACTGGTTATAGATGTCCATGCAAAAAGTTATGCGTTGATGGAATGCAGCCTGGGGTTCGTTGGTTGAGTAGATATCAGTGATTTCCTTGCATAAAAAAGAAAGTGATTTAGAATTTCTCAGTGCCGCACAACAAATACTAAACAGTAAATAATTCTCCCTAAAAGAGATTTTACGAGTTGCTTTATTGACAGGTAGAGAGATAGATGAAAGACATTTGACGTTACTGGAGCTTCTTCTTCACAGGGTAGACGGTGACGTCTTCGATGGCTTCAGCAATGGTCATTGTCAGGTTAAATGCTCACGATCAGATTTTTTCGTATGCTTTGTCATGTGTCTTCGAAACAATCGGCCACCTAGCGTTTTTCATTTGGTCGTTACGATGATCGCATAAGCCCGTTGAAGGGGCATCCACTCCCAACGACTTAAGCCTAACCAAGGTAGTTAACGCAAGCTGTTGATAGCTGTTGATAGCTGGTGATAGACGTTGACAGCGATAAATACAATAGCTTTAAAGTTTAGCATTTGAACGAAATCACGCAACATTTACATTGTAGGTGCATCTGGAAATGTCATTCTATGGTTGAAGCGGTTTTGAGGCTGTAGGGGTTAATACAACCGAGATCTTTTGGCTTTCTCGTGTTAACGTTGTCCCGAAGACACACGTAAAAATACTCTGCGGAGACAATCTGCGTAGAACAAACACGTCACCGAAGGATTGAAAAGTTATTTACATTCTTTTCGATCTGTTGATTGTTTTGATATGTTGTAAACTCTAGCAAAGAATATTTTTATAATCTCTTTTCTTCTTTACTCGTTTCATAATGTGTAGAAAAGCTACAGACACGTCGGATTTACTTGAAAAAGTGGCAACGTTGGTTACATCGGTGACAACAGTCTACTCTGTCGCCAAAACTTAAACATGTTTTATACTTCTTAATTGTTGTTTTCTTACTATTTTTTCCAGACGTCGCGTTTACTAGTGTTCAGCCAGTTCAAGAGTGGATACACGCGCGATTTTTCCGTATTTAGTTGTTTCGCCTGTGCCAGCGACAATTTGCATGAGGAGCAGGCGCTGATATTAGGTCATAAAAAATACCATACCTTCGATTGAACATATCCTTTCTCGTGATCAATCGTTGCTTCAATTACTCCATCTCTTATAGCCTGGTTTTCAAAAGTAAAATAGCAACCGTGAGCACATGTATCTCCAGAAATAACTGTTAAAAAGTAACGAAACTTGCCATACATGTATGTAACGTAATACCACATTATTTTATATCATTATATGCATTCAGTGTATTGTTGCCTTATGACGTCATAAGGCATCTAACGAGCCGTATTAACGATGCTAAGTTCCCCGTGCAGTGTGGGTAGTTCTAGTCTCCACAGGGGGCAAATTTGTGTTACTCGGCCAAAATTAGAATTTCAAATTATGTGCCAAACTGCCCGTTTGCCCCCTGGGTAGTCTAGAACTACCCGTAATACATATCGAACTCAGCTATGTGAATAAGATCTATTTGCATGTTTAAAAATCCTGAAAATTTCTGTAAAGAAATGAGATGTTCATTATACAAGATTGCCATCCTTGCTTACTCCAGAAGTATTTTAAAATTCAAAATGAATTAAAAGAGTTCTTCCACCTTGCAATATTTCTCTGAATGCCAAATCGTATAATTACTCGGGTTACCAAAGGTAGACCGAGTTATAAAATGGGCTCGAATTTTTTTTCGTCGTGTCGCGAGTTTACAAGAATCACGCGTGGGCAACACGAAGTCTTTGAACCAATGAAATTCTTGTTAGGATCGTTTCTCGCGCGGGTTTCACGAATATCAATCAAGCAAGAAAGCTACGCTTTCAGTAGCCCGAGTAAACGCCTGAGCACGCGCCTTGTTACAACTTAACTTTATTGTACGACATGTTGTGAATTGTTACCAATTATGATTTTCTAGAGGTTCCTGAACTTTCATTTCCTTATTATTGATTCGGTTTTCTTCATCATTTACAGGTCATTATTTCTGAGACCGCCATCGTGGAACTATTATTAGGTACGCAAACAAAATACTCGTCCCTACAGTCCCACAACGCAGTATCAGCTTCGTTGTGCCCAGGCCCCAGGTGCGACTTCGGAATGGTCAGTAGCGTCGATTCTTCATCCCATACAACCCTGAAGGCCTGTGATCCCCCAGCACGTATCTGAATAGTTAAACTTAGCGCATGGAAAATGAGGGACATTTAGGTATGTTATAGCAAGGGCACGTCATTTACCTTCGCAACAATGAATTCTGCGTCCTCCGGACTGTCCAATTGCAGTTTAGAAGCAATCTCCTCCAGAGATATCTTCGAGTAAGATAAACTTATCATACGAATGCCAGTTTTGATAACGTTGTGATGTAGTCTAGGTTCAAAATAATTGGAGTACATTAGCTTTACTTAGAGCATGAACGGAAAATGGAGTGATGTTTCCTCAGTCTGGTCGTAACGATAATTATAAAACGGTTACTGTTATTTTTGCAACAGATTCACTAAGCTGCTATCTGAATATAGCACTTGGTGCAATAAGTAAGCACATTATTCGGTTTTCCTTTCAGGAGGCATAAAGCCTTCGATTTTGCGAGCAAATTATACGAAATAGAGAGCTTTTTTGTTTAATTGCGATTGAGTGATTTATAGGGGGGACTCCAGTTGACTTCATATTGTACGTGAAGTTCTCAACGCAAAATTTAGCTCATCGGAGAATTCCCACGTCGGATTCGAGAAAACAGTCTTATTTTCAATTATATGTTTTTATTCTCATAATATGCGCATGGCATATAGTGACTTTTCCCACGAAGCCCAGATCGCAGAGATCGTAAATAAACTAGAAGGGGATTGGCACCAGAAGTTGTAGACCGTTTTCAAGACCAACCAGTACCCGTGACGTTTAGGTCATCCTTAAATAAGGTATGGAATCGAGACCTGTATTTGTAAATGTGCTTTGCTTTTCAGTCTCCTCTCGTGTGTATGTCTTTATTATTAATGAAAGGGCAATTTTATCTTTTCTTTTTATCAATTAGCCTGGAGTTAAACAAAGGATTATAAAGCCTGGGAAACTCTGATAGGTAGGAAGTTTGTGTTTTCCCCCCTCCCTGATTAAAATACCAGAATTTGAATAACATTTGCACTAACAACAAGAAGAGACACCACACACTGGGTGTGTCTTTCGGCTGCTCAACCACATTACATACAAGTATTCAAACAGAACGCAGCAATTCACCAGGTCTCCAATCAGTCTCAGTTTTAAGATGAGTCGGTGCTAAACACATTAGATTTTTTAGTTAAATTTTCCATTTAAATAATGAATAAATAAAACACAGTATGAAACCAGCACATGGACTGAGTCTTGACACAATCAGTGAAAGGACAGATCCCCAGGTTGAAGACTCAAGTATAAATAAGTAATGTTTAAATACTAAAGCTTACCAATACTCAAAAGAGAAAAATCCACAAGCAGGGGAAAATTTTACCTAATAATCAATGTATACGTCTTCTCGGCTAGAAACTTTTCCTTGTATTTGACAATAACTTCGTTGAATTGACCCAAATCTCCAGCCAGTACAGCTGTTGGCAGAATTAAAAAAAATCAAATTTCAAATAACGTAAGTAACGTCTACTTGGACAATAAATACCCAACTTGAGTACAATAAATTAATTTAGATCCTAAACTTCTCAAACAGTGGGCAAGACGTGATAATGAGAAATAACGACATGGTCCCGAGGTCGAGACGTTAAAAAGGCGATTATCTTAAAACTGGAAAAGCGAAAACGTTCCCAGCAGAGTTGTGTGACAAATATAATTTTTTTGAGTGGGTTTTGGAAGAACTCAATGATGTTTTATCCAGTACGCTAAGTAAATTAAGTTAAATTAGGTTAATCGCAAAGAAACCTGGTTTGCGTTCACAGAACGTTAGATGAAGAAGTATCTCGACAACTTGGCGTTGTGCTACCAAACAATATTGGTTGCTATAAGGGCTCAGGAAGTTTCTTTAAAACGTCACCAAAAGAAATACATTTAATTTTGGCACCAGATTCCTAGTTGTCGTGGGACAAGTCCGCCTAATGACGACTGTCATTAGATAATTTCTCAGATACCGGTTAGGATGTGTAGCTGACAGACTAAAATCTTATCGAAAAGATAATGTAGTAGAGTTTGGCTTAAGAAAGAGTTATAAATACAGAATACGAAGGGAAAATGAGGGGAACATTCATTAGCACAATTAAGAAATTAATTAATTATTCGTTTAATCATTAATCGATCAACCAAAAATTGCCCAACCCTTTTGCAGCAGTGTCCAAATAGGTGAGGAGAATAGTTCATCCTATCTCGTTATTCCAATTTTTCCTGAGTTTACTTGATGTTAAACACACTTCTATTTAATGGCAAATTGCCCCGAGTTGCAATAGAAACCGCAAGACATGCCAACCAAAAGAGAACATGTTAGCCAGACGGTTTGGTTTTCAGAATGCCTTTATTTTTTCCCTAATTAATCGCTTTATCTTTTGTTCCCGGTTATATGAATGATTACTAAAATAATCGAACTTATCTTTCTTCATATCAATTAAAAGATTTATTTCTAAAATAAATGTACACCACCTCACAGGGACCCAAAAAGCTATGATAATTACTCTTTTTGTTTCGGAAGCGAACAGGTCCTCGCATCACGCAAGAGGCTAAAATTATTTCAAGCTCAAACATAATGCTACTAACCTTTTGTTAATTGGAAATAGGGAACCAAGGTCTTCATTAACGCTCGATCTCTAAATGTTGCTCTGTCTGGAATTTCTCCGAGTAATAGTTCAACAACTATTGCAAACTTATGCGCCTGTTTTATAGATGGAAAAACTCTCGGTCAATTAAACAATATTATACTAGTCAGCGGTTTTACCCAAACTAATTACAAATCCCCAGTAATTTAATGACGGTCTCTCCGCGAATCAAGTCGGCTGAGTTTGAGGCTAAAAGGTTGCTACCCGTTCTTTAGATTAAGCCTTGAAATCTCACCGAACTCTTCCTTGATATTAAAATCATAAAATCACACAAAAGAAGAAAAATGGCTGACATGGTTTCAAACAGCCGAGGCAAGACCAAGTAATGCCATGATAGGGTCGTTTGTACGAGAGAAATAAGCCGCGGATAATATAAACCCAGGCTAAAATAAGACGCGAACACTCGTGTAAATAGCCTTCAATGAAGTTGCTGACGACCAAAATAAGCCGCGGCTAATTTAAGTCGCTAAATCGGTCGTATAAATGCCCCGTTTGCGGCTTATTTTAGCCTAGGCTTATATTAACCGCGGCTTATTTTCTCTCGTATAAACGGCCCTAATGTTGCATTACCGTGTCTCACGTCGGCCGTTTGACGCCGTGTGCATCCTGTTTTTACTTGAGCATTACATATCGTCTTTTCAAGAGGAGGATTTTTTTGAAACTTTAATGTATTTAAAAGCGACCCTATGTTTAGAATATAAATTCAGCCCAACAGTCAATTCGATTCATGACAAAACCATTTTGAAGTTGCTGAGCTTTGTGATTGGTTGGCTGACCATAACAGTAATTGAAAAGAGACATGAAAACACAGTTCTGCGTTGTGGTAACGTAACGTTACCTTTGATAGCAGGATGTCCCTTAATACTGTTTTCCGTATAGGGTACGTTCTTCCAAGAACTCGCGGAATGAATGGTTACATTCTTTGGGAACGTATACTGATTTAAGAACTGACAGAATACAATTCTTGCAAACAATTTTTAGAATATATTCAATATTTTACCGTGACTTATCCCGGCTCTCCCATTGCAATGTTGGAGTCGTCCTAAATTGTGCTAAATAATTTCGAGGAGGAAGCATACTTTGTATAATCGAAATAACATTGAAATGGGGTGTTCACGAAAGATATTTTAAGGTGTCGTTAAGCAGATTATATTCAGGGAAGTTCAACTCAGTGTCAATGTCCTCACTAATTTTTCACAACGATTGGAGCATTTTGGGTACTGTACTCTGGAATGTACTATGGCCGGGATATGGAGGGGTAGTTAGCATTCTCACCGATCAGCAATATTTGAAAATGGCAGAATCAACGTCAAGAGAAAAGGACAGAAGTCAATGAGAGTCAAAAAAAAGTACTTAACTCTTTCCTGTTGGTAAGCAACTTTTATCATTTTATTCTAGCTTGCGCCGGACGATTTTATTCATATTCTTTTACTGTTAGTAAACTGGTTCCTTTTTAATCGTTTATCGTCACACAGAGTTCTTTTAAGCAACATGTTATTTATACATTTGGAATCGACATAAACCCATTTACGTGTTGTCAAGCTTCTCACGACAAGAACTATCTTGTCTTCAGACAAAATATCTAATCATAAAGAAAAACGGGAAATGCTCGTCTGGAGGGACAGATATGTTTCTGCTGGAGTTTTACAAAAGCCGGGTGGAACACAACGACGAACAGCGCGAGTAGCAGTACCTTAGGACTAGGATCACTGCCCTGCAATCTCATTCTGGTTTCGAAAATTCTGTATTTTTGGCAGTCGGTATTTCATGCAATCATTTATTCGTATCCTGGAATTCAGTTATTCAAAACAGGCCTAATAGAATGCACCCTTAATTGATCGTCTTTTGCAAGCATTGCGAAGGTTGGATAGAGAACAACCTACTGAAGACAAGCTCTTAAAAGTTGTACACTTGCGTATTAGGTTAGTTTCTTGGAGATGTAGGACGGCGACGGGTGTTAAAGTTCATATGACACGAAAATTAGGATTGTCTGTGTTGAATAGGCACTCAGAATGATGAAAAATATGATTAATAGAACTTATGTACCCTTGATTAGAAGATATGGAAACGAGTTAACGTAGATTCTTAAAATATCATTTTACTACATTGTTTCATTCTGTTTGTCTTTGAAAACTGTTTGATCAAATCAAACAAATACAGCATCTCGTTTATAAAATATTTAACTTTAGACATCCCATGTTTGACTTGAGTTTTCAAGGTTCGGTAACTCATAATTTTCAGTTGTACCTTTCTAGTACTCCAATGATTATTCTCACGTATTTGAGCTGGTACAAACGTAAGGCTCAAGGCGTACTTAGCTTTGAAATACAGGTAAGATCGAATATTCCTTGATTATCAATAAATATTAATGCTTTATTTAATTACACACTCAGAAAATTAAACTACCCTACTCACCTAACCTTCGAGTTTTACAGTCGACATGAACATGTCTTTACCGAAACACGTATCTCTCTGTATAACTCGCCTCAGTCCCACTCCGGTCCCTCATTCTTCCGCTGACCAAAACTCGCCTCAGTCCCACAAATCAATATTCGATGTTTTACTACACATTAAAACCAGTTTAATTCCACGAAAAGTCGATGTCTAACCAATATGAATAACTTAACTACGGTTTCGGATACTTTAAAAAGTTTACTGGTCATTTGTCCTATGATACAAGAAATTACTTAAATTACTCTTTTTTTAAACAGAGATTGCTTTTATTTTTACTTATTTTGACAATAATACATCTAACTGAAGACAGTTTCGAAATATTGGCACCCTGTGATCTTAGTTGAAATTTAAATTTCTTCTACAAAGCGCACCAATATGAGTGGTGATTGTTCTGTTACCTCGACAGAATAATCTAAAACCGATCTAAAATTGCAATAATCTACATTGCTTGTATGAGATACAAGAAAAGAAATCTCTACTTACAATCTGTCGGAATCCCACGGCGGAAAATTGAGGAGCTTTTCTAATGGCTTGAATTAAATTTTTATGTGCTTCGGAGTAATCGAGTTGTTTTGCTTTTATGATCCCTATTAAAAAAAAGAACAACTCCAATTCATGTAGCTCAACGTGTCAGAACCATGTCGTCATAAATTCCCGAACTGTTGTAGCAATAGGAACATATGGTGTTTATAAATCGCAAATAGGACGAGAATTATTGTGTGCACGTCCCTATCCAGTTCCAGGCTCCAAAAAAGCTGCGATTTAAAAGGAGTAATGCAGGAGTTTTTTATTAGCAGGAGTTTTTTATTAGCATTTTCAAGTAAGTCAACAATCGGGAGCTAATTAAATGTAAGACAACGTCAACCAGCTAAGAAAAGTCTCATTTTGCATGAGAAAACTCCGATACCGATTGGCACAAGTTGCACCTGTTTTTTTTTTCCGGTTTCGTCTCGGTCACTTTGTTTCCTTTTCGGTCGTAGAAACCTTTTGTGACCCACAAGCCTTTGCACACTGGTCACGTTTATCTTCTGCCCTTTTCGAACATACAATACCAAATGTTGTTTCATTTCACCTAACTTTTTACTCCGATGTAGGGCTTTCACTTGAAACATCAGTATCTCGTGTTTTTATTTCCCTTTTCAGACCACCGTATTTGAACATTTTAACCCGTAGGCGGCGGATGGCATCGTATACGGCTTGTTGTTCGTTTTTCAAAATTTTAACTACCACGAATAGACAAATCAAGTGATTAAACTGGCTATTTATAAAATTGTTAACAAAATGACAAAAAAGGCAAGCAAAAGAGCCCCCGTTCCTGTTTCTCCCTGTACCCCTCCCCAACGAGACGGTGAGTTCACTGGAGCAGAGACTTTGCAGAGTCCCACTCTCAGTGGTCATCCCGCACTTGGGCCCCTATGTTTTGGACGGGTTACATTTCCTTACATTTCCTTACATTTCCTTATAAAGGCAATCAAGTTGCCTTTCATGTGGCGGCCCTCTGTTTTCATTGAAGATATCACGCACAGTCGCATTCTAAGTGGATTGACAAAAAAGGCTTTTAAAATATAGTCGGCTGCTGAAGGGTTAGCAAACTAAAACCGCTTTGACTGGAAGGAATGCTTGTATTGACTATTCCAGAAACTTCGAGGAGAATGGCCCACAACTTCACGTGCGAGACAGTCTGGGATATTTTGGGTGGACAAATCTTCTAAATGTACCCAACTTGGTGTCGTACTTTGAGTAAAGCTGATTGTTTCGTGGATTCAGAATGCCTCACAAAGTTAACTGCTACGTCCTGTATAGTCCATAAAATAGGATACGATTTTACACGAAGCTTACCTCTTGATAAGTTCTGATTAACTGCCACTAGTTTTCCCCATTCTAAACAACATCCATCTTCTCAACTGAGGATGCATTCTTCTGCAAGCCTTGTATATCATCTTTTTACGGAAATGTTTCTCGTGCTTAATTACTATTTTCTCACTGTGTTGCCATGTTAAATTCTCCTCGTCAATACAAATGATCCCAGAAACGCTTGCGAAACAACATTCGTGCTCAGTTACTCCGAAGTTTCTGGAATGGTCAATTCGACCGGCATTTAGTCTTCCAGATATCACATGTGACTAAGTAGACTGACTAAAAAGACCTTAAAAATCAGCCGTTAAAGGGTTAAACATCCAGTTTTTGATTCTGGTGCTGCGGGTGCAGGTTAGTTCCCCGAGGAATAATTTCTTCAACCTGAACACGAACTTAGTTCATGTGGGAGCTTGGTAAATCGCAGACGACTAGTGGACGTTCGTCAAGCTCGTTCTCTCAGAAAAACGATTTCTGATCCTAGACGGGAATCGAACCCGCAGCCTTCTGATGACCGGTGAGACGCTCCAACCACTGAGCTACCACGACTCAGATGGTGAGTTAGGGTGCAGGTTCATCATACGTACTGCCTATTCGGAAGTCACGATATGATAATAATGATGGAAATACTTAAAGCTGAACACGAACTTAGTTCATGTGGGAGCTCGGTAAATCTGAGAGAACCTACATCCTAGCTCACCATCTGAGTCGTGGTAGTCCAATGGTTAGAGCGTCTCACCGGTCATCACAAGGTTGGGGGTTCGATTCCCGTCTAGGGCTCAGAAAGTGTTTTTCTGAGAGAACGAGTTTGACGAACGTCCACTAGTTGTCCAATAATTTCTTCATCAATACAATCGGCCCATCGAATTCTGCAAGAAGTTGGTAGTGCAAGTGTCTCTCACCCCTGTGACAAGGGTTCGATTCCGGCTCTGCGTAGTTTTGTGATTAAAGTTACCTTCGTCACATGTGAGAAGAGTGTTGTCCAGTTCGACTGTACGTACAAACATCCTAGGGTTTACTCCGGGTACTCCGGTTTCCTCCTGCAGTAAAACTGAACTCATGAGGGATGGCCCTTACTGGACCTCTAGGAAGAACAGCGTAGCTTAGCTGATAGGATCATCCAGTATAAATAAAGGAACTTTTCTTTCCGACGAAGACAAAGGTCTGGTGGAAAACGGCCTGGTATAACGACTATAGAAACTAAGTAATGCCATCTAGAAGACTCACCTGTATAGTACAAGTACCTCGCCCATTCACTGTTTGATGCTGCATCGGGAAATGATGATTTTGTCACAAGTTTATCTGCCTACAGATGAAAGCAAAAAAGGAAGATTTCTCACTGAAGTATTTAAGGCGCTGTTACTCTACGCAACTTGTCCCGCAATTTAGTGGAGAAACACGTATCAGGAGAAATTGCACCGTGAATCATGAAAATCCTCAATCCTCACATCCAGTAAAATTTTTGTTGCAGCAAGCGTAGCATGAAGTCGAACTCAGCTCAACTTTTCGTAAAGACAATTGTGCTATGAATTTTGACAAGTAGTACAGTGTAACTGTACCTCGTCTCGTAAAATAACCTGCTTATTTCATTTGGAATTCCACGACAAGTCCCGCGGAATATTGCCTGATGTATCTGTTCCATGATGTACAACGTCAACCCCCTGGGTTCTGCCGTTGCGAGACAAGATGCAACACAAGTTGCATGGCATAACAGAGCCCAAAGGCTCCATAGTAATTTTATCATGGTTGGAATTTATAAAACGTACGTAAATATTTTACAATGGAAGTAACGTTTTAAGTGAAACTTTCTAATATGTAACAACTTTTTGTACGACTTCCTTCCGCTCGCCTTTCGAATCTGGTAAAAAAAGAATTTGAAATATGACAAAATCTCGGTACCTGATCATATAAATTGTAATGTAGGTAATTTCGGAGTAAAAGATTAAGAAGAGTGGCCTAAAACAAAGCAAAAATATATATAGTACATGTTAGAAATAATGTAATTGACAGTCAGAAATGACAAACCTGGATCAAAATGAATTTATCTTTCTACCGACAACTTGAATTGTAGTGCATTTACCTGTCCTTCAATATTATGCCTTAGTGTGGCTGTCCGTAACTTTGTGTGGAAAAAACTATGAAAGTGAAGGAAAGGAATTTTATAAGAATTAGCCAATCACATCTCCAGCACCACCAATGGCCAATAGAAAAGTAACAGAGCCTATTGCAATACGCCCATCATTAAAAACCAGTCACAGGTCAATGTTACTCAAAGTTAAATATAGAGATTTCAATCTATTTCTAGTAAATGATACATTATTATAATGAAGTTGTTATCCTACTTTGGGATAAAATATTGAGTTTCTTACCAACAAAAACATATTAAAGTGTGCAAGAAACTGTCTGAATGACACAGCAGGAAACCTGCAGATGGTGTACAACATTGTATATTCAAGCGAGTTCAGACTGATCATTTTTTGGTAAAAGGAATTTTTGCGTTAACGGGTTTTACAGATTTTGGCAAAGCAAGAAAACCTAGTTTTCACAAATTACTAGGCGTCAAGATTTCATGTTTGTAAGAATTTGAATCCAGTGTATGTACAAATTTAGAAACATTTTTCGACGAAAGTTAAGTTAATCTTTACAGCTGTCACCATAAATGTCATTATTGACATGCTTTGGTAGGGACTATTTACAAAATTACGCATTTTGCATCTTGTCAAAGAGGTTTTTGCACAGAACGTGGTAGTTCAGGTAAACGTATGGTATGAATGTTCCCTTCCGAAATTAAATCTTTTCGTTATATAATACTGGTCATCAGAAATTTGCACTATATGGGTAATTCATTTGTGCAAAGAAAGAGGTAGTTGAAAGGCTTAATCTTTCCCTCCTCCCAGGCAGAGGCACACAGGTTTCAAAGAAAAAATATACAATAAATGGATGATTTTTCCTTGAAAGAGAACCAAGGTTTTACATCAAATCATTTGAGGGTCTTGTTTTCAAAGTCAGTTCCGTTATGAAGCATTATAACAATGATGTAAGATATCTAAGACAAGTGTGTTCGTATCTCAATCTCAGAAAGTGCTCTCGTTTTGTTTTAACAGAGCGCCGGAAATGTCCTTGTAGCAAAATTTAACACTTGCCTGGAGGATTATGGCTTCAGACCTTCCTGGTGGATCACTTCACTACACTATCTGTATAAGCCCCCTACATAAACTCCAACTTTGGAAACCTTGATGTGCCTTTGTAGTCATTCGCGAGAGTGCAAAATTTCACTACATGGGCCACCAATAAAAAGAATGCCCCCGAAACTATCGTCATTTTCGTAAATATACAAGCAAAATAATTATAAACTACGATGATCGTATGATCAGCGATCAGCTGATAATATTCGGGGCTGCAAATGGATTTGGGGTCTACCGGACTCATCATCGGCTTTCTGCCTGGGAGTGTTTTCGAGAGGAGGGGTTTAATATTTCGCTGCGTACTGTGTATACTGTAAATGATGATGCTAAATTACAAAAATTGCGACTTGTCATTTTTCTTTCACTCCAACCATGACCATTCGTAGAATATCACACCTAACTAGTTTTGTGACAAAGTTTATAGCTTGTTTTCGACAGTTGTAAACTTGTCGCAAATAATCATTTATAGATTGAAAAGTAGAGTGCTGCGTCGGCAGTATTGAACGACTAGTAGAAAACGAAAAGGATTGAGAAACTGCCGGAACTTAGGTTTAGAAAAACTCACCTAAGTTCCGGCAGTTTTCCAACCCTTTTGGTTTTCTAATAATAGATTTAGGTTGCTCCAGCTTAATTGCTTTCATCGCGAACCATCGCAAACAGTTTTCGTATTTGTCAATAAACTGTGACTAACTTTTATATATATGTAACACAATTGCTGACTGTAGCCCGCTCTATGCTAAAATTGAACTAGCCATTTCCGAACTACCTCATTCGTTTGCTTTATCTCTATTCAGTTTAAACTTTAAAATATCTGACCGCAGTGTACGGTTTCAACTTTTGCTATTTCTGTCTACTTCCTGTTCGAGTTTCGAACCAAAATTATCTTTTTTTATTTATTTTTTAATCTGCGTAAAAATTGGGGCCTGAAAAGTGTTTGTTCATGTAAAAACGAGTCTTCGCCTGGATCTGAATAAAGTCCAATTTTCATTTGAAATATATTTCATGCCAGGCCTCGGTTTAACGCTAAATAAAATAAATAATTCGAAAGTAGCGGTCTAGTTTTGTCTTTACAAGTTTTATGAAAATTTTTGAGGGCATTTTGAATTTCATTCCGAAAATTCGGCCTTGGTCGGTCGAGAACAGCGATAGTGCCAGGATAGCGACACACCTTGAACAATCGAATTGCATTTTAGGGGAATTGGCCAAGATAGAACTTAAGACAGCTTTCACTCGGTTGGTCATACTTTTTGTTTCGACTGATAGCCTTGTCATATTCATTGCACAGAGTGAATTATCGTATTACTCAAGCGCTGTACAAACAACTATGGGAATTGCTGGATTTAATTTTTATAAAATTTAAAATACTTTGGGGTTGAAAGTACATGACGGGCAAAATTTGCCCGTCACTTGAAGGCCAGTAATAGAAAGGTTAAGACTTCTGTCCAAGTGCTCGTAGGCGAACGACAGAGTTGGTTTTGCTGGTAGAGTTTCTTGGATCACTCGTCACTTCAAGTTTTGGTTTTTAAAGTCAAGTGATTATTTTACATAATAGTTCAACGTGAGAATTCCTTTTTCATGTTGCATTCTATTCAAAATGAGTTTTACTTTTGGTCGCCGTTTGTCATCCGGCGTATAAACGTGAACCTTAAACTCCCTTATGGTACACATGAATTTCGTCAGCAGATTGAAACCCACTTGCTGTATAGACAATATGTACAATCAGTGACAAAACACCTTGTGGACACTTGTAATTCACTTCTTTCCCCACTCCGTTTTTAATGTTGAATAGGGCAGCAGGGACACACTGATCATAAAATGAAATTATCGTTATTGAATAGGAGGATGGGGGGATACTAAGAAGGTGCAATTTAATACTACAACTAGAACTGTCCCCCGAGTTTTGTCACTGACTGTATATTATAGTTACAGCAATAATCATAACTGTATGCAAATGAGTCCCAGGGGGGCACGGCTCCTCCAAACGTAAATTTTGCGGGGACATGACCCCATTTCCAACCAGTTTCATGTCGCTCCCAGTAGATTAATTATTGCCTCAATCACTTCAACAACCACGGTATTGTTCGGATGATATCAAACAAATTGTAGTATTAAATTACACCTTCTCATCCCTTCTCAAGAATTGGAAAATTTCAAATATTTCTTACAAACTATGAATAAACGCTTCACTGATAACATCTACCATACGATAGACTATACCTATAAAGTTCTACAGAAACTGCCTTCGGACAAAGATCTTGTCGTCCTTATCCGGTGACAAAGATTCCTCTGTAATTATCCTACCACGGGAAAAATATGTGGAGGAAATGGAAGACTTAATTCGACAAGGAATAAAAGAAGGGAAATACTCTCAAACCGAAGATACCACCGTTAGTGATTTACATTCTTTTCAAAATTTTCTTCAACGTAATTTGAAGATTATTCTTCCTTTGGACCAAATAAAACCGACGTCTAACAAACCCGCTTATCTTTATGGTACAGCCAAAACTCACAAATTCAAAAACACCAGCGATATTACAACCGACAATCTCAAGTTAAGACCCATTTTTAGTACAGTTGGGACGTTTTATTATGAAACAGCTAAGTACCTTGCCACATATCTACAACCACTTACATTATTATTATTATTAACAAATATTTATACAGGATGAGAACTTCAGTACCACATGCACATAGTTATTTATCTACAATAGGAGAGAATGAATATACTATTAGAGACATCACCGATTTTGCTTCTCGTTTAACCAATCGTACCCTTAAAGAAAACGAAATTCCAGTGTCATAGGACGTCGCTTCCTTGTTCACCCAAGTACCACTTGACGAAACCATTGGTTTTATCATCGAACAAATTTACACCGAACTTAAACTCCCCCCGCTTGGCACTAAACTCAGCTTCAAAAGACTACTAAATAATTTTACGAAAAGTCCACTGTTAGATTTAATGGCAACCTGTATAAGCAAGGCTGTGGAATGGGCAACCCATTGTCTGCAGTTCTTGTCAAGATTTTTATGGCTAAACTAGAAGCTGACGCCGTTAAACAACACCAAATAACTTTCTATGATAGATACGTGGATGACTGCTTCTCCAAGAAGACTATAGACAAGCCAGATGACTTCCTAGATCACTTAAACAATTACCATACTAATATCATTTTTACAACTGAAGAAAATCCTGATCACTTCTTGGATACTGCTTTTGTTTACGAAGATCAAAAATTCAAATGTCGTGTCTACAAGAAACCAGGGGAACTCCCGACTCATTGGAAATCTGAAATTCTCATCAAGTGGAACCGAAATATCATGATAGGCCCACCGAGCTCATCGTATACCTACAACATTTGACACCGAAGTTGAAAATATCAAGAAAACCTTTTTACGTGCCGGATATCCCGATCGTTTCATAATCAACACGACTGATCATTTTAAGAACAACCTAGATCAAGAAGAGCCCCTCATCCCACCTTATTTCTTCTACGAAAGAAAGAAAATTGCCATCCGTCTTCCGTATCGTTTGTTGAACGAAAAATAAAGTCAAAAATTCATAGCCAAGCTAGACTCCCTGACTAATTACAAGTACTTCTTCCACATTGTATGGAGAATGAACAAAATCGGAAATCTATTCCATCTGAAAGACAAGAATGAACATCCATCTCACGTGATGTACCAAGGGAATTATTCATGTGGTCAAAACTACATTGGAGAAACACTGCGCAATTTGGAGACAAGGATCACAGAACACGAGAATACCCGCCACAACTCTCAGCCAGCACGAAATCTGCAACTACACCCAGATAATTTCTTTACTTGGACAAAATTACATTCGGAATTTTATACTACCAAACGAAAAATTGTTGAAAGTTTATTGATTAAATATGGAAACCCGACCCTCAACAAACAAGTCAAATGCTGCAATTGTAACCTTTTCTCCTTGGGAATAACCTAAAACTGAATATATTCAACCCGCTGGATGGTTTTTCGATGTATTTTTATCCTGATGATGACTGTATAGTCGAAAACGTTTGATTTTTGCCTACGATATATTTTTAACCGATTCCTGTGTATACCTTTTTAACAATATTTTCATGGTTAGTGATGGTGATTACTCTCCTACAATAATTTAACTCACCAAAGCCACCGAATATATGAATGCAACTTTTTACCTTCTGACCTCATCTAAACGGTCAACAAGCTCGTACGCTCTTGAGTGATAGAAAAAGCATTTCGCTAATATTAAATCTAGTGTCCGCCTGTTGTGAAGATCTGACTTCTGGAGAAGTAACTTGGAACATTTCAATGCCTAAAAAGAACGACAACAATTCCAGGCGACTCAGGTTAATGACTTTGTCTGATCATTTCATAAGGCGTACTGTGTAACTTACTGTACTAGTATGACGGACAGAAAATTGTAGAAATGAAATTGATTGGGACATACAAGCATGGGTAATTACATCAAGTCCACGAAGAACTATTTGGGTAATACCTACTATTACAAATTTACTCGTAGTCTAATGGAAACGCTGTTATCTGATTGGCTATGCTACTTGACATCTAATACTGGAAAGATACCGAATAGTGATAACGCCACGATGCCTAGTTTTTCACCCAGTGCTTGTACCTAGTTCTCCTGCTAAAAATTTGAAAAGTTAACACACATTTTTAAAATAATTAGATCTACAACTATTACCACCAAACGATGGAGACCAAATAATCAAATTGCTAAGTACTATTTATTGCCAGTCAGTGTGCGCCAGTGTGTACTAGTAAACATCTTGATTTGTTAGGAAGAGCATTACATGACAGTCATTGAAAACCAGAAAATAGTTCCTGCCCTGTTTTCTTGCCATAGATTTTAGGGTTAAGGCTTGGGTTAGTTTTAAGGCCCTGGAAACTTTTCCCAGATTTTGGCAGTTGTTACATGGCGCTTTTCCTCGAAAAAAGAAAACTGCGATGGCCTACCAATGCACACAGAGGTGTTAGTCTTTTTCCTATGTCGTGAGTAACGAAGTAATTTTCATAATCTGGTTTTGTTAAAAAACTATTTCGCATTTCATAAAATATTTCCAATTTCCGTAACTGTATAATAGCCAGAAGACTGTACCTGATCGTACGCTTTGGTATCAATGAGATGGATGACAACAAGAAGGTGAAAGTAAAATTCTACTTCAGGTAAAACAGGAGCTGAAGCAGCCTTCCCAGTTCTTGGACGGTACGGTGTGGATACATCTGTTTCCATAGGCTAAAAAACAATTCTACAACGTTTGAGTCTTTTTTTCTACTACAATTACTGTAAGAGCTAGCTATTTCAATGGAGGCCCCTTGTGGGTACCAGTCTTTCCTACTTCTCCTCAAGGTTGATTTTCCAATTTGTCCTAGGGAAAAAGTACAGGTAGAGGAAGAGGTTTGTTAATGTCTTTGAGTGAGGTTCTTCGATTATCACCAAGGATCTTAAAATCAAACAAATCAACTTCAACGTCTTCTAAAATTTCAGCATTTAAATAAATCTTGGTTAATTGATTATCCTATTTGACTCTAATAGCGTGTTTATATCACTTTCAAACACTCCAGTTGTTCCAAAAATACTTTAGTCTCTTGTTGAAGTCAATCTTAAGAAACAGCTTTTGCCCATCAGCTGACCTGACATCACCTCCAAAGCTCCATTTACACGATGCGATTGTCGTATACGATTGTTCATCCTAATGGATACGATTAACTGACAAGAGTCTTAAGGACAAATTGCAACATTTGTGAGCAAATTGTACGTGGCGATTGTACACTTATAGGAGATTAGATACACCAGAAAGGGCAATCGTAAACGAACACGTAAAAATGCTATCAGTGGCGTGGTATATAAAACGGTGACTATGTATTCACTAGAAAATACTCTTGAAACAAATAATTATTCATTCTTTCTATTTTCATGGGAAGCCATGGACTCACAAAAACTCTGAGCTCGAGACGGGACTCGAACCGGCCACCTTCTGAATGCTAGCTAATGAATGTTTAAAATAGTACCAAACTGCAAATTTAAAAATCTTTTTATTTTGTTTGCATTTTCATCATTGAGTCTAAGTCGTAGATATCAAGGTAGATACTACTTTCTCATAATTTGTTTACAGTCTACTCCCTGACACAACAACTGCTTTGTCAAAAGGGCGTTTCGTAAGCTGAAAAGGACGGTTCCCCTGTTTAGGGATTACAATGAAGGGCAGGTTTGTCTCTTTTCTTTGTCTCTCCTACTCTTTGGTAGTTGGCGCCAGCTGGTATTTGAAACAAGAATTAATCAATAAATTATTAAACGACCAATGAACGTTCGTCGAACTCGTTTCCTCAGAAAAGCTATTTCTGAACCCTACGAGGGAATCGAACCCGCAACCTTCTGATGACCGGTGAGACGCTCTAATAATTAAGCTACCAAGACACAGATGGTGAGCTGAGGTGCAGGTTCGTCATATGTACTGCCTAAGCGGAAGTCACGAAATGATAACAACGACGGAAATACTAAACGCTGAACACCAATCTGGTTTACGAGGGTGCTTGGTATACGTCAAACGACCAACGAACGTTCGTCGAGCTCGTTTCCTCAGGAAAACAATTTCTGAGCTCTAGATGTCATTATTATCATATCGCAACTTCCGCTTAGGCTGTACATATGACGAACCTGCGCTCGAGCTCACCACCTGAGCCTTGGTAGCTCAATGGTGACAATGTCTCACCGGTCATCAGAAGGTTGCGGGTTCAATTCCCGTCTAGGACTCAGAAATCGTTTTTCTGAGAAAACGAACTTGACTAACGTTCGTTGGCCGCTTGATATATACCAAGGTCTCACATGAACCAGATTAGTGTTCAGCATTTAGCATCAATTAATTACTATCATGGCCATTGAACAGTTAATCATTTTAAGGGGTTGACAGTCATGGCAACATTTGTAAAAGGTTATGGTGAGATATAGGAGATATACCTTCTCTGAGTCTTAAGTGTGTGTTTTCCTCACGTTAGTTATTAAGACTCAAAGAAGGTAATTTTTGGCCACAACCAACTTGGGCATATCGTCTGAATAAGTCACAGGATAAGTGGGTAAATATCGGGTAGGTCCCTGCCTTCTTAAATGTTCACAGCAGGAGTGTCTCGGCATATTGAATCTGTTATTTTTGTATATACATGTATATTTAGTAGGACCTTTAATATTTTAGTAACAATTTATTGTCCAGCTTATTTCAAACAGTCAGTTATGACAGAAACACTATTGCTGCTAAGATACTCCTCGATGCATTTGCTACTGGGGTTACACGACAACATTTCCAAAGATATGGTTTCCAGTTTTATCGATTTTAGGTCTGTTTACAGAACAGCAGGGTCAGGTACTGTTGTTTAATTACAATACAGTGTAAATCTCTGAATAAATATCACAATGGCCATCTTAATAGAAAGGTTTTACGAAACTGAGAAATAAAAGTTAAAAATAAATTCATCCAATTTCTATGTAACAGTAGCTTACCTCATCGAGATATTTGAGGAGTTCATTCTTCGCAGCAGATGCTGTTAAAAAAAATGAGACAACAGTTAAATTTTGTCAGGACAAATATTTCTGAATTTGTCATATTCAAGATGCACGGCATATCAAAGAAATCTGGATTTAAGATAACCAGGTTGAAAGATGTTGGAATTTTGTTCCATTAAGTAAAATTTATTTCTAAACCAAGTCTCCGTGTATTCCTCATAAATTGTTAACTCAACAAATGTACAGCAATAAATGCTTTATTAATCAGTTAGGACATGTGATCTTAATTATAGACTTTGTGTTGCTCTTGGAAAGTTGAATGGAGTATTCAAGGAGTTTTCAAGGAGAAAAATGACGACTTTCAGGAGTATTTAGGAAATTGTATTAACATTGTCTTTTTATGTTGAAATATTCCAGGATAAAATAAAAAAAAAAACATGATGTCTGTTTGTGACATAATAGGCATTACTTTTAACTCCTTGGTGATAGTGCCTTTCTCTTCGACAAGTAAAATTGCCTGATGTTAGCCAGAGTAAAATACTAAAGTCTCCGTCAGTCACTGCATGGTGACTGAACCTGGCACTAAGAAGTTAATCAAAACAATTTATTTTAGTTTTACTTGAACACAATGTTTAGCTAGTATTCAAGGAGTTCGACAAAAACTGTAAAATTCAAGGGCTTTTCAAGTGCCCTTGAAAATCAGAACTTGATTCAATTGAGTAAGGTGACTTCCGACGGTTCTATTTTTGTATTTACAGGTTGCAGACTGTATTTTTTGAGCCTCTCAGTGCAGAGTATTTGTGGAAAGTAACTTTGTTTCAGCCAAGGGTAACACTAACAGTCTCTCTGTCAACATAAAACAGCAGCTGCCTGTCAACAAGGATTTCGAAAGGATTAGAAGCAACTTTGACTGCACCAGGGTTATACCAATGTGTCAGCTGGTGGTCATGGTAACGCCATGACATGTATGCTCACAAACGATAGGTAAATAAAACATTGATTGTTATGCCATGTAGTGCCCATGATGATAAGTATTATTGGTAAACCATAAAGGCTGCCATAACAATCTAATCACTGATTAGTTCCTTAAATTTGTTAACCTTCAAGTATCGTAATTCTGCCAGTAGAACTACTGCTAGTCTAGGCACCAACTTTGAGATAATTATCAACTGACCAGGATGATACGAAGTGGGAAAGAATGTTACAACACGGTGAGAAGCTGGTTGTGAGAAGCTGGTTGTGAGAAGGAGCACAGGGGTTGACTCTTAAGCTACATTTCTTTCCAAGAATATCATCCTTGATACCGACTTAATCAATGAAAGCCACTGAATCTGATTGAATGAACAGAGAACCTGTTTTTGGATATAGCAAAAGAAATGTATTTCTATTATTGGATTCAGAAAGCAGATCTCTCAATATAATGTGTCGATCGCACGCACACGCATCTACATACACACGAAATGATTACTGCGTACAATCGATCACACCCTCGATACGTTTTTTGTTTTTTGATTGCACACAAACTACAGTTTTTGCTGCAATGCTTAGGCATGATTTGCACTAACTAACTAGTCAGTTTTGAGATTCACTTCGCTTTGAGCTTATCTCGATTTTTACGCTCTAGGAATTATGGAAGAGTCTAGTAATTGCCTTCAACTCAATTGTACCCATCGCACGTACAAATCCAGTCGTTCCCAGAGTCTTTCTATTCTTCAGTGGGGGAAGATTCTGGCGAAATCGACTTCTCGATATCTGATTTTGCATAGCGTTATTCGAGAGCATGCTCTGGGTGCCTCCAGACTCCTACTGAACATGTAAATTGGAGGATACAGAAGGCTTGTCTGACAACTTTCAAGCACGTTTACTTTGGCGAGTAGTCCTGTTAAAATCTCACCTGAAGTAAGCTGATGGCAAGTGCGGAGTAAACACTGCTCATCTTATAAATAATCACTTCAGCGCTTTTGACGTTTTAGAAAGTTATTTCGTATTTAAAAACATTATTCAAACATAACTGACCTAAGAGAATTGTACCGATCATTGATAGTTTGTTTGAGTTTGTTCATAAAAAATTCCTGGCAGTGGAGTCTTCGGCTTATCTGTACATCGTCAACAATCTTGATTTGTATATAATTGGCGATGATTTGCCAGTAATTTGAGCTTCAGAGGTCGCTTGTTCAAAAGTGCTTACCGGGCGGAAAAGCGGATCCTAGGGAGTGAACTGCACAGTCTATAATTCGGACAGGAAAACTTAAATTTCACGGGATGAATAGCACTATGTGGAGGACAACTTCCTATACAGTACAATTTAAGTTTGACTGTCCAAATACCGGACAGCGCCATTTACTTACTACAGTAAAACTTAACTGGATAAGCCATACGGGCTTTGAACAACTGACCCCAGTTCAGTAGACTCCATCATCGTCTCTGGACACCAATTCAGCCATTTTCAAAAATATTGAAAATAAATGTACTTAATAGATAGTTCCCCCGTTTCGATTGTTTACCGTTGAGTTTGGTCGGGAATCCTAACGTATTACTTCCAGTTATTGATGATTGTCTGAAGACAACCAATAGATAATAGAAAAAAGTTCAGTTTCCCCCCGAGTCAGCCCCTTTCCACAACCGAGCAACAGGAAGACAGGGAAAGATATTAGCACATCAAATAATGGATGCATTTGACCGCATGCATATTAGTTTGTATACTGAGAAGTATGAGGTACCTTTATCTGTCTTTGAAAGATCTTCAAAAATATGTGAATTGTTCTAAAAACCTGAAGTTGTGTTTTGTTGCTATCTTCAATATTAACCCATTAAAGGGCAAAGACACACTTTGGTATTTCCTCTGGCTAACGCCAGATGATTTTGCTCGTCACAGGGATGAGCTCTGGGCGTTTAAGTCTTACGAACCTTGAACAAAATATCCACTGATGAGTTTTCTCAGCAAAGAGTGGTTTAATTTCTTTCGTGTTGAGGGTAGGGACCGCAACACTCTTAGGATAAAATGAGGTTCTTTACTATTTACTCCTTTTTCCACATGTTTAACATGCTCCTTGAAATCTAGTTAAAGGAAAATTAAAAGATAAAGTGAATTGGTGCGTATCATTAAGCAGTTACATTAAGCAGTTACGACTAAGACATAAAAATACTACCGTAAGATCGGGTAAGTTATCATGTACAGTTAAAACTCCTTAAGAGATGTTAAATGATTGTATTTTTACTATTGTTCAACAATTGAATAGATTTTTTTCACCAATATGGCAAATTTTCATCCACCTATCCACGCATCCCATTAGCAAGTGCATAATCTTCATTCGAACTCCGCCGAAGTATCAAGTACCAGTAATCTTTTGACCCTGTTTTGGGGCAAGATGTCTCCCCTTGATGAGTAAATTTGTCTGACAGTGTACTACAACAAAAGATAGATCCTGTAAAGTCTTAAAGTTTTAATAGTTTATACAGTGGACATTACAAGCTTTGGAATAAGACATCTAAGAACTACGAGCACATGTAATTTAAGGTTGTCACACCTTTCCTTCTTTAATGAAGCGTAACAAAATATTAACACTACACGTTTACGGTAGTTATCACGAATTATCGAGATTGTTTCGTTTGTTCTTATTAGTTCATCCTACAATAAAGTCCTAAAGATATGCCAGCAACTTGGTATTACGTTAAGACCTTGTGACGGAAGGTTTTTGTTCTTGATTAGCTGATTGTATTGTCTCCACAGGTTTTGAGTTGCAGCTTCCATGTTCGTTGATCTCTGGTCTGGTTGTAGTGGGTGTTCTATTTTTGATCTTTTGCAGGACTTTAGATGAGCTCTTGATAGGTTATCAGGGACATACATTTCTTTTCCCGGTCAGTTACAGATTTCAACATCGTACTGTTGTAGTCGTAGTAACTGAACTTTCGCTAACGCTGTTGACTTTTCTTGATTCCACCGGTGTTGTTTTGTTGTTTGCTTGAAAAATGGTTCTATTTACTATTTACTGAAGGTCCTCCCGAACGCCGGACATTTTCCTTTGTTTCTGTTGTGTTGTTTCCCACAGTATAGACACTCGATGACCTTGCTGTCGACCTTTCCTTTGGACATGTACCTATCACGTTTTCTCCAGTTTGGTCGATTGTTGACTTGATCAGCTCTGCAACTCTCCATTCTTTCCTTATTATGAGAGTACGTTATATCCTTCAGCTGATTCTTGGCAGCCTCTGCAGCTCTGCAAATATCCACAGAACGCTTTGGTTCTTGTTTGGTTCTTATAATAACTCCTTACGCACGCCATTGTCCTTAATGCCACAACATGTCTGACGACAAACGAACGTTCGTCAAGCTCAATATCTCAGAAAAACGATTTCTTAGCCCTAGACGGGAATCGAATCCGCAACCTTCTGATGACCGGTGAGACGCTCTAACTATTGAGCAACCAAGACTCAGATGGTAAGCTAAGGTACAGGTTCGTCATATGAGCCATCTACTGCAAACAAAAGCCTACGGCTCAGAAAACGAGTCCTAGGAAAAAAGCGTAAAACCTAGGGCTAGCCTGTCTATAGACTTGCCAAGCCTCATTTATCGCTAAGCGCGCGAGTCAAACACTCAGGTTGGAGGCGAGGAAGAAAACGAGAGACTTGTAAACCTTGCAGGCAGGTGACACTAGAAAGGGCGTTACCGGTCCCTTTTGTGACCCCAGACGTGTCCGGTGTGTGATCGTATAACCGTCTGCCAAAAACTAATTAATTCAATTTCATTCCAAAAGCTGCCATATTATCCTCTTCACCACTTGACATTTCATTATGCGACGGAATTTTCTCCGGCTCCAAATAACATTCGTTTGGGAATTTTTACATTTTTTGGAACACGTAACCGCTACTGCTGCCCTTCTTCACCTCTAAAAGTATGGAAATTTCATGAACTCACACGGAATTGGCGAAAGGCGATACGTAACGTCATGAACTCTAGTATCAAGCTCGCCACTCTCGGGTACAAAATAATGGCAGAACTGATATTTCACATTGTCTTTAATATTTCTCAATTTGGTGTAATTATATTTTTTTGACTTGAATTTCTGTTCTCTTTTTTGATAAGAAACAAAGAGATGTCGTAAGAGATTTTGGTTAGTAAAATTTTGGCAGGTGCACCAAAATTGAAAGGGCGCAAAAACCCGTATTAGTTGGTGCACGAAAATACGAGGGGCACGAATTTTAATGGGAATAAAGTAGAGCATAATTTGTGCCAAAATTCACTCACTTATTTTACGAAGGTGTCTTATCTTACGACGCTTATTTTATGAAGGTCATTTTATGAAGGTCATTTTATGAAGGTCATTTCATGAAGGTCATTTCATGAAGGTCATTTCATGAAGGTCATTTCATGAAGGTCATTTTATGAAGGTCATTTTATGAAGGTCATTTCATGAAGGTCATTTTATGAAGGTCATTTTATGAACATCATTTTGTAGGGTTCATGTTGTGTTCATATTTTATGAAGTATATTTTATAAAGTATATTTTATAAAGTATATTTTATAAAGTATATTTTATAAAGTATATTTTATAAAGATGATTTTATGAGAGTCATTTAATGAAGCTCACTACGAGTCACTTGACGAGGATCATTGAGAGGCTTCTTTTATGAAGTATATTTTACGAAGGTCATTTAATGAACCTTGTTTTATGAAGCTTGTTTTATAAACGTCTGTTATCGCGTTCAATCCACAGTGAGGAAATTGATACACGTTTCGATTCGCTGGCGCCATTCGTTGGTGCTAGGTTCGCTTGTTGTACTTCCGCTTGTTTGAGAATGGCTAATCAGCATGACAGCGGTGGTTCTTCTCAAGCAATCAATTATTCAGTTCCATCCAAAATGCTACGTGACTGTACTGACAGTCTGCTCAATGCCGTGAACAGACTAGGGGAAAATATAACTGATGGAGGCGCTCAACTAGAAAGTTCTTCACCTTCGCTTCATAGTGTTCGGTCCGTCTGCCCAAACTCTGATAGCTGAGCATTCACGTTTATTTTCATTTAAATCTACAATTGCTGAAGTCGGAACATCAAATAATTGATTCTCTATTAGTTGCAGCAGCGAGCTGAATTCATTAGTTTTTACCATGCTTCCAGGCATACCTGTATACTGTAGACTAGGACCATTTGCAAGTAAAGTAACTACGATTTATTTTCGGATAAACTTTGGATGAACTTACATTGTAACTCTTTTACAGCAACATCTCTTCCTTTGGCGAGTATAATCGTTTAGCGTTAGCCAGAGTAAGGTACGATTTGTGAAACGAGCGGCAGGTACTTCATAAAATTAGACTTACTGGGTCTACTTATGAAATAAGACCTTCATAAATTGAGAAATGCTTCATAAAATGACCTTCATAAAATAAGTTTTGTTAAATGGCCATCATAAAATAACATTCATTAAATGACCTTCATAACATAAGCTTTATGAAATAACCTTCATCAAATAACCTTCACAAAATAATTCAAAAAATGACCGTCATAATATGACCTCATAAAATAAGCATCATAAAATAAGCGTCATAAAATAAGCGTCATAAAATAAGCTTCCGCAAAATAAGCTTCATAAATCGAGATTTGCTGGATACAGGGTTCGTTCCCTAATCTCAGTGTAAATTTTAGGGACTTTTTAAAGACTTTTTATGGTGTTAGTAAGTCATTTTTTAAAAACTCTTTGCATCAACACCTAATTCCAAAAGAAATACTATTGGACATCAAAAAGTAGACACGTGTATACAAAGGCATCTTTCCTACGAAATCAATAAAAGAAATCCCTTCTATAATTGATTATTGTGAAATAAATGTCCAATGTGCCCCTTAGGGGGAGCAAGGTGTAGACCGAGTGTGGTGGTGAGCGACGTGTAGACCGAGCGGGTTGGAGGGAACGAGCGAAGCGACTGTGGTGGAGCGAGCGTAGACGAGCGTGGTGGTGGGAGTGTGAGAGTAAGGTGTAGACCAAGTGTGGTGGTGAGCGACGTGTAGACCGAGCGGGTTGGGGGAACAAGCAAAGCGAGTGTGGTGGGTGGAGCGAGCGTAGACGAGCGTGGTGGTGGGAGTGTGAGAGTGAGGTGTAGACCAAGTGTGGTGGGTGGAGCGAGCGTAGACGAGCGTGGTGGTGGGGGTGTGAGAGTGAGGTGTAGACCGAGCGGGCTGGGGGAACGAGCAAAGCAAGTAAGGGTGAGGGCATCCATTCCAATACAGTGTTAAAAGCACGTTTTTTAATCCAAGGATGTGTGAAGTTGCCAATTAAACTATCTGATAACCGAAAAAATCTACCATTTTGGCGCTTGGGGCAAGGGTATGATTTTTAGTAATATTTTTTGTAAAAGAAGCGTGATAACAATAAATGCATTTTTAGTGTATAGTGTTTTTGTGTAGTTTTGTGTAGCACTTCAGCTAAATCGTAAACAATTTTACTGCTGAGATGGATTTCTTACACTGGTAATTTGTTAGAGCCCATGTTCAGGTTAACTGACATAGTGTCTCCCCTCTGGTCTACTCTTAGCGAGCAACAATCATCAACGTACTTTTTTGTAGCTCCATCATTGTTTGCAGGTGTATTAAGGTTTGTCATGTAGTTGCTATTCATATTAAGCGCCAACCCCATATTTTAGATTTTGAAACCTGAATTCATCCTCTTTTGTTGTTGTTTTTTTGGGTCTACACTATTTAATAAATCCTGCCAAATCCAATTGGGGAATAAATCCATTTATTCATAAAGTTGGTTATTTCATTTGAGTTCATAACAGTATATTACCTCATAAGTTTCCTTTTTGTGAAATATATACGAAACCTCGTTAATGAAACTTTATTATTCTTCAAATTTCATTCTTCATTAAAATACTTCATTCTTTATTAAAATACTTGTTTTAGAACATCACTAAATGTTAAATGTTGGATACTAATACTACAAGCATATGACTCCAACCAAGCACCTACAATACGCCGATAATAAGAGTTTTTCAAGTTCTATTGAGCATTAACATCACTATATATCTCTGATGGTGGTAGTTGACTAATAAAGTAATCTTTACTATTAACATACATTTTGAAGTTGTTAACACTATAATTGAGGGCTGTTTCAATAGGAAAGTTATCATAATAATAATCAACTCCATTTATGGGATATCTCCTAAAGTGTTTCTTCCCTTTAGGTAATACAATGAGAGTACCACCACCGCTCCAGATTTTTTGTAAATGGTTGGACTGAATTAAAAGATTTAACCAGAGATTTGTCATATCTACATGTATAGGTGTCACTGGTTATATCTGTGCTGACTGTATCACTGTTTTTGAAGCATATTGTGGTATCTTTTAGTGTCCCATCTTAGTTCTGGATACATCAAAGTCAAACTTGTTAAATCAGCATTAGGATATTTTTTTATTAAGTTTGCCTTACGCTTTTCCTTTTCAATTTTAGCTTTCTTCATTGCTTTATCATAATTTTTACCAAAGTACTTTTTAAAGAATTGGCCATTATATAATATACCTTATAATATATCAAGAAGATAACTGTTTGTATAAAAGGAGCAAGTGAAACAATTTACAAGAGGCATTATTATTAATAGAAAGAAAACATTATAGTGTGGTTAAAAAGCAGTTATATTCTGGGATTATAACAATGTAACAGCAACAATCAGAGCCCATGCGCTTGATAAAATATCTGGTAACGTTTCACGGACGATAATTTTTAATGAAGGATACTGAACATTTCAACAATTATAAAGTAAAATAAATGTAAGAAGTGATATGAAGCTAATAGAAAATAAACATGATGGAAGGTGTTCAGTTGAAACGATAATACATCTGAAAAGCTGGAACTAAGTAAAGAACTGTGTGAGCTATTAGGATTTACCTTGATAAATTGAAAAAGGATTATTGGTAATGGGAATTATGGGACATCTGAGAACCGTGTAGATATTAACAAAGGATTACAGATGATTAAAATAAATTGTAATGTTATAAAAAATCGTAGTAACAGACATTAATAGGTGTAAGTCAAATACACGAATGATACTCGGAATACCAACTAATCCATCTTTAAAAGGTGATGTATAGCACTTTAATGACATTGGAAGTAAAGTATCTATTGATAAGGGTGTTATTAATCAGTTTGTGTTTAATGTTATCGACCAAAATAATTCTATAAACAACGGGACATACTTTTTGAGTTATATATCATGTAATTAATATGGAAGCTAATATAGAAACAGGAAGCACACCTCTACAAAAGTGTGTACAAAAGTTTGTGAAAAACACCCCTCGGCCAATCAAACGTAACATCAGGGAATTTATGGAGAATGACGTCGAGCGGGAGCAGGGGTCGAGAGATATTTATGAGGACCTGAGGACTGGATTTCAATCAGCTGAAAGGTTATATCCAAAAGCTATAGAAAATGGACTTAGAGTTAACAGAAAACAAGTCAAAGAATGGTTAGGGTCACAAGATACGTACACAAGATACAAGTCAGTCTTGAGGAGACAACTTAGACAAACGGTTGTTTATTACCTTGGTGAGCAAATACAAATGGATATCGTAGACATGGGTAAGTATAAGAACGAAAATAAAGGTCATTACTGGATATTGACAACAAATGAAATCCTAAGTAGATACGCTTTCGCAATTCAGGTTTGTAGAAAGGACAATTAGTAAAATGACAAACGCTGTTACAGAGTTATTAAGACAGTTTATCGGACGCTTCGGCGATTAACTACAATTAGCACAGTTTGATGACGGAAAGGAATTTTAAGGTGTGAAGATATTATTAGAGAAACACAATACTAAATATTCCTCAACTAAATCTGATAAAAAAGCTGCTGTTGTAGAACGATTTCATAGAACTCTAGAACTCTAAAGACAACAATGTGGCAATATTTCTATAGTAAAGGTATCGATAAATGGTTTGATATATTGGATGAATTGGTTTAAAATTACAACAGCAAACACAACACTATTTTAATGAAACCCAAAAGACGTTAGTAAAACAAACGAAACTGAAGTATGGAACACGTTATTTGGCCATAATTTAGATGAACACCAGCTACCAAAGTTTAACGTTGGTGATACAGTTAGGACATCGAGATACAAAAAACACATTGACGAAAGGGTATGAAGCTAATTTTACGGAAGAGTTGTTCAAAGTGACAAAGGTCATACGAGGTGACCCAAATGTATACGAACTAGAAGATTCTGAAAATGAACACATAATCGGGAAATTTTATGAACGAATTGTCCGGCGCTAATAAGAAAGATGACATCCATATATGATTCAGGCTATGTTTGTAATAAATGTGGTGAAAGAACTTATGATTATGTTTGTGAGTATGATAATCAAAGAAACAAATGGATGACTAAAACACTACATGGTCTTATTCATAGTCAATATATAAGTCAAGTAATGAATGGTTTCATTGAAGTAGTAAGGGTTATGATGAACAAAAATTAAAAGCTCAAAATACCAGGCAATATAACTCTTACAAAATAAGGCTATGTAGTAGAAGAAATATTAATCTATTAAAGGAGGTTAAGAATATGAAGAATAACAAGATTAAAAGAGACTTCGACAATAAACTACATTTGGTATTGTTTATAAAAAGCTATCTTGGGATATTCATGGTCAATGCACATTTTATGCAGAGTGGATAAAATCTTCAACTTAACATACAAAATACCTTCCATATGGAAAGGACTTTGATGATTTAAGACGTGGGGCTATTAATAATTATAATGTACGTGACCTAAAATATTCCGGCAGAAAAAAAAAACAAAAAAAAAACAAAAAAGATATATACTTAAGGTGAACACAAAGTTGGTTCATGTGGGAGATTGGTGAATATCAGACGACTAGAGAACGTTCGTCGAGCTTGACAAGCGTCTTCTAGTCGTCTGATATTTATCAAGCTCCCACATGAACCAACTTTGTGTTCACATTAAGTATTTCCGTGATTATTATCATATCGTGAAATTCCGTTTAGGCAGTGCATATGACGAACCTGCACCCTAGCTCACCATCTGAGTCGTGGTAGTTCAATGGTTAGAGCGTCTCACCGGTCATCAGAAGGTTGCGGGTTCGATTCCTGTCTAGGGCTCAAGAGCTTGGCGAACATCCTCTAGTCGGCCCAAAAAGATATATGGTAGAACTATCTGATAAAACAATCCATTATGGAGACGTGAATTACTCAGTTTTTTTAGCAAATGACACGAGGTAATTACAATGACTGCCAAGAAAGGAGAAAAAGTTACCGTGCCAGAGCAAGGGGTAAAATTGATGTAAATGGAGACTATACGTAGTTAAACCACAATAGTTCAAATTTTTACGCATATAATCTTTCGCAATACACAAAGTTACGCATTAACTCTTTTAAAAAAATATCTGAAGTATATAAGTACCTTAGATATTCGTGCGTTTGAGTTACTTAAAAAAAACAACTATAGTTTACAGTATATGTTAGACATCTTAGAGTTCAATTTTCAGGATGATAAATTCAACGTTTGGAAAGACAAAGATAAGGATGTTTCTAAAGCACTTGGATATGAAAGCACAGATAAAACTATAATAGACCATGTAAATAAAAATGAAAAGAAAAAAATGCCACAAGAAGTACAATCCCAAAATGAGAGAGTGGTCAGAAGTGTGGTTTCCTATATAAATGAGCTTGGATGGTACGGACTGATATTCTCATCTAAGTTAAAAACCGTTGAAAAATTCAAAGAGTGGGCATTTAATGATGTTTTACGATCAATAAGAAAGACAAGTGAATATCAACTACCAAAACGCACTAATAACCAAATAATTTTAATGACAGAAAAACACCTGCATTATAAATTAATTGATTACATTAAAAAATATCATCCTATTGCCCTTCTAAACATAGGTCTTGGGGAAATACAAGACACATCTTCAAAAAGAGTAGATGCTTGGAAGGGATATTCATCTGGGCCCGGTTGTATAAAGAGCTAGTTAACTTTAACTACAGTTAGCGTTAACCACCTAGTTAACCTTTTAACTCC